>OX632362.1:11283061-11463061 GCA_951751655.1 Ophion costatus | reverse complement strand
ACACACACACACACACACACACACACACACACACACACACACACACACACACACACACACACACACACACACACACACACACACACACACACACACACACACACACACACACACACACACACACACACACACACACACACACACACACACACACACACACACACACACACACACACACACACACACACACACACACACACACACACACACACACACACACACACACACACACACACACACACACACACACACACACACACACACACACACACACACACACACACACACACACACACACACACACACACACACACACACACACACACACACACACACACACACACACACACACACACACACACACACACACACACACACACACACACACACACACACACACACACACACACACACACACACACACACACACACACACACACACACACACACACACACACACACACACACACACACACACACACACACACACAATAACCGCCCTAGTCGAAATCGCCAAATCGGAATCGGTATGATTTGCCTCGTACATCTCCAAATTAAATTTTACTCGCGAAGGAGACGCACAGTTTTAATTGTGATGTTAAATTAAGAGAAAAATTAAAACTATACGTCTACGTATCAAATCAACCAAACAATATATGCTTCAAAGGTATCTCCGGTTTCGCTGCCAATCTCAATCGAGCAACTCGTGGATATAGAAATATCTAAACTATAAAAGTAAATCTATCGTCGTCTTCTGCAATCTTCGACTAATAATTAAGGTGTAACGGCTTATATTGAATTGCAAAGATAAAGTGACAGAGAAGAGGGTTGAAAATGAAAAATTAGAAGTTCATAAAATAATACACTTCGAGAGTCACTTACAGTACCTACGCAAAAGTTTCACGAATACATGGATTACTGTAAAGAAGATGCTAGTTGAATGAATGTAATAATAAAAATCATTGAACAATTTTTTCTGTTGATCAAATTCAACTTACCTGTCGAATCAACCGCAACGAAAAAATCCCATACGGGACTCCATTTCTTTTCCTTCAATATTTTCACAGGCTCCGAGTGGCTACCACCTTCCGTACCGCCACTTTTTTCAGATTCTTCTTCGGTATCACAGTCAGATTTAATTTTACTAACGATCAATCTATTATCACTCGATTCTGAAGATTTCGCGACTGACATTATTAAATTATAAAGATTAGGTGAAACAAGAAACAATAAAGAGACGTTTACGAGTGCTCGCTTGCTCAGCAATTTAACGATTGTCACACAAATCGAAAAAACCGAATAGTACGTGCACGAGACAGACAAAGATTATAAGAGTGGTGCGGCGATGCGTGGAGACACGACGCGGGAGAGAACTCTCGCGGTGGTGAGCGCGAGGAGAAGAGAAGTAGCTGTGGCCGTTTGCTTCCAGGCTCCCAGTGTTTACATTGTATGCAAGCGAAATACGAAACAAACAAGACAAAGAATGAAAGAATAAAGAATAGAGAAGTGAGACGAAAAAAGATCTTTACAGCATTATGATTTGTTCGATTTATCGCCTTCTTCGAGTTTTCGTTTTCTCCCATTATTCGATCGATACACATAGATAAAAAAGAATAATAAACATAAATATTAGATACGGATCTCTGAGTCTGTTAGGAATACCCGAAAACCAAATTCGGGTACCCGATCGAGGCGGGTAATGCAAAAACGAAGCCCGTAGGGTAAATCGAGTTGCTCGATTGAGATTGGCAGCGAAACCGGAGATACCTTTGAAGCATATATTGTTTGGTTGATTTGATACGTAAACGTATAGTTTTAATTTTTCTTTTAATTTAACATCAAAATTAAAACTATGCGTCTCATTCGCAAGTAAAATTTAATTTGGAGATGTACGAGGCAAATCATACCGATTCCGATTTGGCGATGTCGACTAGTGCGGTTATTGTATGTGTGTGTGTGTGTGTGTGTGTGTGTGTGTGTGTGTGTGTGTGTGTGTGTGTGTGTGTGTGTGTGTGTGTGTGTGTGTGTGTGTGTGTGTGTGTGTGTGTGTGTGTGTGTGTGTGTGTGTGTGTGTGTGTGTGTGTGTGTGTGTGTGTGTGTGTGTGTGTGTGTGTGTGTGTGTGTGTGTGTGTGTGTGTGTGTGTGTGTGTGTGTGTGTGTGCGTGTGCGCCCGCGCGTGTGTGTGTGGGTGTGTGCGTGTGCGCCCGCGCGCGTGTGTGTGTGTGTTTGTGTGTGTGTCCGTAGGGTGGAGTGAAAAAGGTCAATTTTCGCGGATCGTATCGAAATAGTATTTCAATTTTAAACATATTTTCGCTAGGAGTTCTTCTAGCGTATTTTTAATTTCAAAACGTCAAATAAAAGTTACATTCTTCTCGCTTCGAATAAGCACAGGGGGGGGCTGAAATCGACCCACCCGGTGAGTTTTTATGAATTGTTCAGTGCCAACTGATTTTTTTGAACCCGAATTTACCCGTTCAATTCGGGCTACCCGAAAAATTCGGGCTACCCGAAAAATTCGGGTACTAGATAGAGGCGGGTAATTCAAAAAGGAAGCCCGTCGGGTACCCGACCCGACCCGAACATCGGGTACCCGAGTCAATCGGATACCCGAACATCGGGTACCCGAGTCAATCGGATACCCGCACACCCCTATAAACTACATATTTTCATACGAGACCCGAAAAAAAAGAAAGTCGGGTTTTTTGCGCTACCCTAATATATATATATATATATATATATATATTACATAAATAATCATATACAATAAATCATGATATATTCATATATATTATATATATATATATGTTGTGACGTGACGTCACAAAAATACAGTCGAGAAAGAGCCCGCGTGACCACGCAGGGGCTCAATCTCCGTCGCGCCCTTCATGGAAATTAATAACGATGTTAGTATTAAGATAGATTTAAGTTTGTATTGTATAGAAGCCGCGACCTTCCCCCCCGTTCCCTCCCCGTAACGCCATTTTTCTCGCCGTCCCCTGAGAGTGACTACGGACTGGCGTGTAAGGCCACGTCCAAGGAGACTAGAGAGAAGGAGTCGACACTCCCGCCTAAAACCGTTCTTTCAATCGGTCGCAGAGATATAGTGCTCAGTTCCGCCGCAGGCGTCGCTAGTGTTCCCCAGAGCCCACAATATATAGTAATACAAAACTGCATAAGGTGAAACTGGCCGTGTTATGGTGGCAAAATTGTTTGCGCCTGTCAAACACAAAAATATCTGTCGTGTACACCAGCACAGCAGCTATATAAAACCTTCGCCAGCGAATTCTTTTTCAGCGAATTTAATTATTTTTTTGCGACGGCAACGGCAAAGAAGAAGCAGGGAGTATTTCAAGACTTACTGTTAAATTATAAATCTAATCTGAGTTTTTTTCCAAATTTTTTTGTTAAGGTTTTAGGTTACGGTGACCCAATCCGCGCGGATCTGCACGGTGATTGAAGGTAAAATATTAACTATTTTCCATTCTGCAAGATGTAAATTAAATTCAATTGTAATTTAATATTTTTAATGTATATTTATTATTAGAATTGTAAATTAAAATCATATTCAATGACAATTTTGTGAGAACTTGAATGAATCGGTGGCACGTATATGGAATGTATAAGTATGTATAAGATTGTTTTTAGACTGTCAAAATATCTTGACATTTAGTATGTGAATATTTTTATTTTTCTTTCAGAAGAATGGTAAAGGTGTGTGAGGTGCCAGGATGCCAGAGCGGACGTCGCAAAGACCGAAGGGAGTGACAAGGCTTGGGACTGCGCCAGATCTCTCTTTTTTCTATTCCCAAGGTAACAGAATGATTATTTATTTATTGTAATTAAATTACACTTTTTGCATGCGTGTGTGAGCAACAGCTACTCAATATATGACGCTTTCATCATTTTTTAAAATAATAACTGTGAATACTTTTGTTTGTCTCGCAGTGCAATAACAGGCGCAGTCAATGGAATAAGGCACTCGGCTTTGAATTGAAAGCCAATCAGAATGTGTGCCAGTACCATTTCGCAGAGGAGTCCATTCACAAATGCGATAAAATTATTTTGACCGATGGCACCATCTACGAGGCACCGCTGGTTCCATGGAGGTTGACGCAAGACGCTGTGCCAATTTCTCGCAACAATGACCCAATGAATTGTGAGGTAAGCATTCTTATATGAATTATATCAGTGGTGATAAATACAAATTATGGAAACTTTGAAATTTTTATAAATTTCAAAGAAGCAAATTCGTCAAAATTCGAAAAAGAAGTTGCAAATTGAAAATTGCATATTGCTTGCTCGCAATTCTGCACGATGCTTGAAGTCTTCAGGGCTCTATTAAGTACATAATAAGGTATATATAGATATTTTTCCTCAATTAAAAATAAAAGAAATAGCGTCATAACGCGTTTTTTCTCGAAACTACGTTTTTTTAAACTGATGGGCAGCAAAACTCGTGCAATATTTATCCGATTGAGTTAAAATTTGAACTGCAGCTTCTTAGATATATTATCTAAAGCGGTATTCGAAATTATTATTAAATATTGATTTTTCGCAACATGGCACCAGTTTGAAAAAAAATTCAAACCTGATAAAAAAACGACCACAATTTGTTTATAAAAACCGTAATTTTTATCCGATCGTGAAAATCGTGTGTATCGCTTTAGATAATGTATCTAAGAAGCTGCAGTCAAAATATTGAGTCAATAAAAATTGCACTAGATACTGCCCACTGGTTTGAAAAACATGGTTTCAAGAAAAACGCGTTATGACATCACTTTGTATTTTTTATTTAAAAAACATATCTGTATATACCTTATTATGTACTTAATACAGCCCTGAAGTGAATTTTTTTATCGCTTCATTAGTAGAGGAAAAAAAAATTCCCAAAGAATGCTTGAATTTTTCGCGCTCCAGAGGGGTCTAACCCCTTCAGTTTTTTTCTAATACTTATTACTATTAAAAAATTTCAGAATAACAACGTCGTCAAAGAAGAACCTCCGAGAACTACCCTCATCATTATGAACCCGGCAATGGAAACGGCACTATCCGTTCATAACGCAGTCGAAGAAGGACCACCGAGAAATAGCCCGATCATTCTCGAGCCGGCAATAGAAACGGTACCATCCGATCCTCCTGAACCCTGGATGGGAGAAATATTGAGCAATGTGGAGAGGGCTGTAACTGCGTTTACGATGGGTCTACTCAAGGATGAATTGAATGTGGGACTGCTGCCGGAATCGTGGGCTTGGACTCAAAAGTCCTCAGGAGTGGTTTTCACTCTCGTTGGGCAGTCCAATTTCCAACCCCAACTTCACTTGGAGGTTGATCTCAATCTTTCTTTACAAGTAAGTATAAACATTTTAGTCATGGTATTGAGGGGTTGCGTCTAGTTGGCGGCCAAAAAAGCGCGCTGTTGTGCTTTTGTTGAGAAAATGGTTGCAGGTTTCGAACTGTTATTTTTCACACTAAAGGACATATATTTGAGTATACTTCATGTTTTTATTGGAAAAATTCATAAATGTAGAAGATACGCGTTTTTCTCGAAACGACTTTTTTAGAATCGGTGACCACTATATCTCAAAAACGAGTGGACCAATTTACTTGATCTATTGCACACATTTTTTGTATATCATAAGACGGTCCTTAAGGGGTAAGGCCACTGTAAATTTTTTGAAAAATCGATTTTTTTTTTATTGGCTTAAAAAATAGTTTAAACCCTCTAGAATAAGAAAAAAAAGGTCCTGTGCGAAAAAAAATTTGTTGTCCTTAGGAAATGAAGGTCGCCGCCAAGCGTGTCAAAACTTGCTCCGAAACGACTGCAATTATATCGGAGATGGCGATTCCAAAACTTTCAAAGGCATCGTGGATTCGAAGCCTTATGAAAATGTTGATGTTAAAAAAAAGAGTGCATAGATCACGTGCAAAAAAGAATAGGCACTCGATTGAGAAACTTAAAAAAAGGAACAAAAGGTCTCGGGGGAAGAGGAAAACTCACTGCCAAATTGATTGACGAACTAAGCATTTATTACGGCTTAGCAATCCGTCGAAATTCCGATTCCATCAAAAATATGAAAAATGAGATCTGGGCAACCCTTTTTCACAAAATGTCAAGGGATGAAAAGCCTCAGCACGAAAAATGTTCGGAGAATTGGTGCAGTTGGAAGAAAGCGAAAGCAGAAAATGCCTTGGATGCGTATCATCACAATCAGCCAATGAGTGAGGAGGTTTATCAAGCCATCAAACCCATCTACATGGAATTGAGCCGGGCCGAGTTGCTGGAGCGTTGCTTGGGGGCCTATACTCAAAACAATAACGAAAGTTTCAACGCTACCGTTTGGAGTTTGGCCCCCAAATCATCCTCAAGCGGAAAAACTGTACTAGATATTGCGACGGATATCGCTGTTTGCATATTCAATGGCGGCCTTACCAACGTCTTGCAAATATTCAAGATGTTGGAGGTGGAAATTGGTGTACAGTTATATAATTTCTGCATCGAAGCCGACGCCAAACGCATCACGCACGCGGAGACATCTCTGAGCGACGCGGCCAAAAGTGCGCGCGCGCTCCAAAAATCAACCAGGAAAGACGAAGAAGACGAAAATTTGGCTATCGAAGGACAAATGTATGGTGCTGGGATTGCAGACTAACGGTAAAAATTTTTTTTAACTTCTTTTTTTAATTTTTTCCAATAAAAAACTATTCGCAAAACTTTAAACGCGTTTTTCTCGAAACATGGTTTTTCAAAATGGCACGCAGCATAACTCGAACAATTTTCATTTTTTTTACTTGAAATTTTAACCAGATGTGAACATTTACATTATCTTGAGAATGTCGATCGGAATTTTCAAGAACTTTATTTATTGATTTTTTATTAACAAAAAACTTGCCGTTTTTATCGTCAAAAATCAATTTTTTTTTCAAACGCACGCCAAATCCACAAAAATTGATACTTTTTAAAATCCGATCGACATTCTCTAGCTATAGCCCTCTAGATTAATGGTTTTTTTTTTTTTTGTTCTAGATTCAAAAGTGCACCAGTGGTGCTGCGTGCCGCGGAGCCCTGGAAGCAAAACATGTCCCGGGAAGATAGCTGTGGAACCGCCATTTTGTTTTTTTTTTACTGTAAAAAAATGTTATAATAAAGTTTAATGTATGCCCGATAATACCATTAAAAGTTTTTTTTCAAATACCTTCAATTTCGGGAGCAAAAAATTAGTGAAAAAACCTTTTTTTTTGGGCCGTTACAGTGGCCTTACTCGTTAATCGAAGGACTTTTTTTCGTTGCATACCTTTTTTATATCAAGGAAAATGAAGTGATTTTTTTTACCGAAATTTAGCCTTTCACTTTCGATCGGCGACCATGTTAACAAAAATTAATATTTTATCAAAGCCTTCGATTAAGGACTAGATAATGCGATACCAATACTAAATTTATTTGGTTTTTTGAGTCGGATGATTGGTTGGGAAGTTGCACTGGTGACCGCGGAAGCCCTTTTTTGAACAGCGGTCCGGGCGATACACTATATCTTTTACAATTATGAATTTTTTCCAATAAAAAAATTGTGAAACATACTCGAAGATATATCCTTCAGTGTGAAAAAAAACTCGAAACCTGCAACCATTTTCCCAAAAAGAAATCACAAAAACACGCCTTTTTCGGCTGCCAACTACATGTAACCCCTTGATGAAGTTTTCAAAAATTTTCTGCAGTAAACATTGCTGTTTAATCCTTTATTGTTATTATAGATTCGGACAAGCACGAATAAAGTCATATTGTTGAACGACCAGGTGGAATCCATGGAGGACATTCGTCAGTACCTCAAGAATTTGAATAAAGTCGACATCTGCAGCGGGACGGGCATCGAAAGTGAAAAGTTAATATCTTTCAACACTGATATTGAAATCAATTCTTGGTTCTACAGGTTTATTTTTCTTTGCAGTCGTCATTCCCATTGCATGGGTATTCTGGACGACAATGAAACTTGCAATTTTCGGAGACGAAACTTGCGATGCATGCTGTGCCAACGCCTTCGCAGAGCACTGAAGAAAAGGGAGGAACGACGTACGAAATTGGCGCGCAAACGGAATCGAAAACTGAGGAAGGCTGATTTGGCCCGAAAGAAATTCGTACGTCTAAAACGAAAGGTACTTTGAGAACAACTTGTTTTATTGCAGTATGTAAACTAAGTTGTGAACTAAGTACAATTTTAAGCCTTAAAAAGGTTTTCGCATGTTCGCTGTAATACATCATTGCAGTGTGACAAGCCGAAAAGTGCCTGTTTTCACGCGATTTTTTTTCAATAGTTATAGCACGCTAATCAGCCTGATTTTTCTATGTCTCATTTAAACAGTTTTAAAGAACAGGAAACGAATTATTAAACATTCGTTTTCATAATTTTTATTCGGTTTTGTATAATTGAAAATGTCTTCTAAACAAAAACAGGTCCTGACGGTGCGCACAATTCCAGCCGTAATTATTATCTAAAACGAAATTCTAAATAATATTATTACGTGGCATAAGTGTCGCTATGGAGGGTTTGATGTCCTATTTTAAATTGACAAAATGGCGGCGGCCCGAACAAAAAGTACCGAATTCAACCCATTTTTCAACAATTTTTTATTAATAAAAAATGAAGAAATGAAAATAAAAATAAAAAACTTCCATACCAAGATACTGACGCGCATGCCAATTAATCATATTTTTTAGATTTTCGTTGTAGATAATAATTTCGGCTGGAATCGTGCTCACCGTCAGGTCCTTTTTTTTCTTTACAAGACATTTTCAATGATACAGCAACAATTTAAAGAAAAAAGAAAATAAACGTTTATAAATTAATTTCCTGCTCTTCAAAAGTGTTTAAATGAGGCACAAAAAGCAGGCTAATCAGCGGATTTTAATCATTAAAAAAGAAATTACAGAAAGAGCTATTTTTCGACCCATCACACTGGAATGGGTGACACGACAAAATAACCGAGTGACCAAATAACCAAACGACAAAATAACCAAACGACAAAATGTCCGCAATAAAATACATAATTATGTATATTTATATTTCCATCTTTAATTTCATTTTCAATTTAGCACCACTTGATTGGTTGGCACTCTGGTGTTGAAAATGGATAAATATAGCAAAACTCGTAACACGTAGTACGGATAAAAGAAATTGAGAGGTGGTCGGTAAAATCGTATGATAATATAGTGGGCGTGAATTTGTGTGTCAACGTGAAAAGATATGATACATGAATAAATAAAAAAATTAATGAATGACATGAAATAAATAAATGAATTAAATAAAACAATGAAAATGAATAAATCTAGCAAAACTGGTAATAAATATGATGAGATATATATTAGAATATATAAATGTAATAATAAATAAATAATATAAATCATCATTCTGTGTTGAATGTTCCTTTATTGATTAAACTTTATTTTGTGTTATTTTCTCTTGAACCTTCCCCCCCCCCCCCCCGCTATCCAACACTCTCCATAAAGGTGTTTCGCACGCATCCCCGTTGATGTGGTGGACCTTTGGATATTTTGTCGTTTGGTTATTTTGTCGTGGATATTTTGTCTTTGGATATTGTGTTACAGAACCACTGGAATGATCCCTCAATAATGACTGTTGATAGTATATGCTCCATTCAGAAGTTGTGCTATTAGCATCAATTAAATGGAAATGTCGATTATTTATGTTAATGTAATTTTTAGAATGAGAAATTGCGTTCAGATGTGGCTGATCTGAGCCGCGAGTGTTTGAGAATTGAGAGAGAAACACTCGAGAAGAGTATATCTACTCTACCCGAGACTCAAAAACAAGCCGTGCGAACTTGTTTTGAAGCCGCAAAACTGAAAAACAGCAAAGGCCGCCGATACCCCATTGATTGGATATACGAGTGCCTTTTGATGCGCATCAAAAACAGTGGCCTATACGATCATATTCGAGATCGTAAAATTCTGCCACTTCCCTGCAGAGAAACACTGAATCGATATATTCAGAAGATAAGCTCATCAGCATATGGTTTTCAAACTGCCATTTTTGAGTGCATGAAAACGAAGGGCTCATAAATGAAGTCCTCTGAAAAACGAGGTACTGCAATCCTATTGATTTTTTTTACATATTACTATTTCTTGATGATATTTATAAATCAGCTTATTGTAATTTTATATTTCAGGTTCGCTTCTCGTCGATGAGATGAAATTGAGTGAGTCCATCTCGTTTAACAAGCAGACTCTAGAGTTTAATGGTTTCTTTGATCTCGGGCAGTACACTCCTGAAGGAAAAAAGAACACTCGTGCAGACCACGCTTTGGTTTTTATGTTTCAACCATTCCAAGGACGTTGGGTGCAGGTTCTCGGCTGCTTCCTAACCAAAGACTCGGTGACAAGTGCTATATTGCACAAGCTTATTTTGGACTGCATTATATTGCTATCGAACAGCGGATTCCACGTTGACGTCGTCATCACTGATGGAGCTCAATGGAATAGAGCAGTGTGGTCTATCTTTGGGATTGAGGACGGAAGATTCAGCTGCGAGCATCTGTGTAATCATAATAAACGTCTGTGGATGATATCCGATTTCCCACACTTGGCAAAATGTTTCCGAAACGGCTTGATCAGACGCAGGTTTATTGAGGTAATTAATTACTACTCATTACGCATTGTAATAGTATACATATCGCTTAATTGTAAGCAAAGAAACAAATGTATGATAATGAAAGTCGTTGTGCTCTTAAGCAGTCATCTGAGCTGTACCTAAGAAAGAAAAGAAAGAATGAATTGTATAGCGCTGTACTTGAATATTATATATCGTTTCAGACACCCGACGGTACGGTAGAAAAGAATCACTGGGAGGCGTTGATTAAATATGAGCAGTTCATGAAACCCAACATGTGTATTGCTTACCGCCTAACGCCGGCTCATTTGAATCCCGTAGGATATCAAAAAATTAACGTGCCTTTGGCTTTTCAAGTAAGTTGCTTACCGGTTTTTATACAATTGATATTCGTTGTTACTTATCCCAGTTCTAGAGTTGAACTTAAACTATGTTTTGTCATTCAACAGCCGATCAAAGTTAATTGTTAATATCCGGAGATACATTCCATTATTATTTTTTCGAATGATTTCAGTTGTTTTCGCTCCCAGTCCGCGTCGCCATGGAGATTTATCGGAACAAGTCTGAGTGTCCCGAGTTGGTGGATTCGCAGCCAACGCAAAAGCTTTGCAAAATAATGGACAATCTCATAACAGCTATGATGTCACGTACGCCTCAAAATGCTCTGCGTGGTTCAGAAAACTGCCCTCGGAAAAAGGTACGTTTACAAAGCAGATTAATGAGAAGTAAACAATAATATTGATGCTTCAGGTCAAATTGGACTCAAAGATGAACACCCTCATTTTCCGATAATGACAATTGAATGTTGAGTTTTTTTTCCACAACAGGATTTCAATTCGTTCGAGGAAATGAAAGCAGGCTAGCATAGCATATCAAACGATCGGAATGCTTTATGTATTTTCTTGTATTTGTTTTATTTAATCGAAAATCTTGACGAATTATGTTTTGAGCCATTCTTGAGATAAAAGTAGGATAAAATCGATAAATCGATGAATTTGGACTCAGTATAGGACCCCTACTGCTCCAAAAGATATTGCTCATTCGATAAATCACTTACGATGCTAATAATGTAGCATGTACATTGAAATGGACGCGTACTAATTTCCAATTATTTTTAGCATTTAGCGGGACAGCTGTTACATTTCACGGACTGCTGAACCTATCAACGTTGGAATTTCACCCGTCGTCGCTCTGGATCGACCCATTTTACAATTTTGTGCAATTCAGACTCAATAAGTCCTTCTAGAAAGGAATTGTTGAGTCTGAATTGTGGCAGCTTCTTGGTAACCGTAATCTTGGAACATTTAAGTGTGAACATTTACGTTCTTCGTTAATGCACTAATTTCATAAGTAAACAATAGAAATCGGTTACCACAGTAAGTGTTAGGGTATTCCAATTTTATTTTTTCTCTCTTTTACGGCTTGGTTTGCATGAATATTTCGTTTCTGCATTATGGAGATAGCGGTGAACATCACAGCACCTCTCAATTTTATTGCTACACTCTTATGCTTGTTTTTATAATCTAATATTCGTTTCTTGTTTTCTTCTTTTTTTCACTTTTGATTTACAGAGGTTACATTACCACTAATGTACTTCTTGTACGAAGAAACATCTTGCCTGATTTTTAATTTTGTCTGACTGCATTTAACTTTTCATCTATTGCATGGCAACTAACTTCCACATGCGTTTACTATCAAAATTAGGCAATAATTGAATTCGACGCGTTCTTGAGAGAATGGGAGCCCAGTACACCGAAGTCGATACGATTAACGGCTTTAAAGTCACGTTGGGCGCTACATTGGAAATTCTCGACACTCTTCAAAAGCAAGAAAATTTTGAGTACCTCATGACTGCTCGCTTGAATCAAGATGCATTGGAGGTATGTAAAACTTTTATTCTTCTTGTTCCTTGTGGCAATGCATACTATGCTCGTTACCATGCTCGATAGACTGTAGTAACTATTTGACACTATTCTGAACGCTGTTGTTTCAGAGATTCTTCGGAATGATGCGTGGAGCGTTAGGGGACAACGATCATCCGGACCCTAAATTATGCGCTCAACTGCACCGTCTACTGTGCAGTTACTCGTTAATCAAGCCACCAAAAAATTCCAACGTCAGTGGCACGGAACTTCTGCAAGTGTTGATGCAGACGAAAGATTCCTTGGCTGACTCAAGAAAGCCTCGCACTGAATGGGTGGAAAAACTTGACCGATTGCTTGAGGGAGGTTCTGTTGAGGATGGACCTGCCGAAGCCAACGAGCACCACGATCACGGTTACTCGTTATCCTGCTCCATGAGCACATGGAACGACGATCGCGTCTATGATCATACCTACGACGTATGCCGCACGAGTTCAGAAGTACAGGCTTACATCGCTGGATACGTAGTGCGAAAAATGCTCAAGCAGATCAAGTGTCAAGATTGCATTGAAACATTGCAATCTGACAACAACGAACCAGACGAGTCGAGAGATGCGATGATTAATCTTAAGAATCAGTACGGAGGCTTACTGCATCCCAGTGACGACCTATTCCAACTCACGGGGACACTAGAGTCAACGATTCTTGACGTCGTTGGCAAGTTCGGTATCACCATCAATACGCTCCATACGGCGGTAGAGAGATTGTCCGAGCACAAAGGTTTGCCGATGGCTGGATGTGAGGATCACCGGCAGGAGACAACCCGCAGGATTGTCGATTTCTATATCTTCATGCGAGGTCATTTTTTGGCCAAGTCGTTCAACGCAAACAATGACGAAGCGCGTATCAAAACGAAGAGGATGCGGAAGAACGCGAAGCGTTGAAGGCTTACTATTCTTCGGTGTACATTTCGTGACGTTGGAAAAGACAAGAAAGGTTTGATCTAAAATTTACACGTAATATTGCAATAGATAAATTAATAACGAATAGGTGTGACATTATGTTTTTAAAAAAGCGTTTGTATTTTTCAATCGAATGCGGTTTAGAGTACCAACGGGCGAGTTTCATCATGTCTGCGAATCTGCATCTCTCACGTTTGCATCAAGGAGAGTATTAATTCATTTTATATATAAATAGTACACACTTTAGTAGTTTCTAGATATTTTCATGATGCACATTTTTTTGTTTTCAGCCTGCGGAAGCGAGCCCTGACCTTCCAGATGGAAGCAATAGCCCTTTTCAGGGCTCCAAAAATTTTTAACGTAAAACAACACACATATTCCCCCTATTCTCGCAGAAAATTGTATCGGGACCGATCATTTGTAGCCTGTGGAAACGAGCCCCGACCTTCCAGATGGAATCAACAGCCCTTTTCAGGTCCCCAAGAACTCCTAACGTTAAACAACTCACGCATTCATGCCATTCTCGCTGAAAATTTTTTCGAGATCTTTCGTTCAAGTGTATATATATGCATACATATATATGGGTCATTCCATGTCAAATCGACAAATTTTTTACCTGACCCCCTTTGATTTCGCTGAAAATTTTCTATCTTTTTCTACCCCCCAAAAGTTATTTTTCAGAATTTTTTCAAATTTTTTTTCCCGACTCAAAAAAAGTTATGAATTTTTGAAAAAAACCGCTCTTTTATTTTTAAATTGCCAGAACTTTTTCAAAAATTGACCGTTTGGGAACTTTTTTTTTTTCAAAATTTTTGTTTTTAAATGTAGTTTTCGAAAAAAAATATGAAAAAATTTTCAGAATCCCAGATATATGAAATATTTTAGTTTTTTTGAAAAAACCGTAATTTTCTCAAAGTCCGACCGATTTTTTTTTTTTGCTCTAAAAATACTTCAACTAATTCTGCAATGATCCCCGTTAATCAAAAGATGTGACGACAATCGCTTCTAATTTTTTTTCTTGATTATAAAAAAATTTTTGTTGAATTTTTGCTGATTTCATATAACTTTGTTATGAAATTTTTTTTATTTCCTCGTGAAACCTCAAAAGTTGAAAAATAAAATTTTATTGGAGAATTTCAAGTGATTATCGTCCAAGAAATTGTTATTTTAAAAAAAAAAATAATTTTTTTCTCTCATTGACGTTATTTTTTTACTCTTATGGACGTTTTTTTTTGGTACTGAAATATGACAACTTCAAAAATACAATGGGTTTAAAAGTTACCTCCAGTTGATACAATGTGATAATTTAAGAGCTATCGATTGTCGGTAAAAAAGATATCATCTACATTTCATTTAAATAATATGGAGGTTATGTTTTCAGAATAATTACATTGTCGCTGTGTTCATCGTGTCACGTAGACTTACTATTGCTAAATAAAGTACCTATTATTTATCATAAAGTGCTGTTAATTTATATTTTGTTAACGAGTGATTACAATGCCGAAGTTTTTTGATCGATGTTGCAATCCATTTAATTAAGAAAAATTAGAAGATCGGTTCACAAATGCAAAAACAATACCAGCGACACAAAAAATCCATAAAATTTCACCATTGGAAGATTGTATGGTGCAAGTTAAGATGTTTTCTTCTTCAGAAAAATATTTAAATCACAGTACGATGAAGAAAAGAAGGGAATCATCCAGTAAAAAGAGATAATAAAAATAGGTGTAATGTTGAATTTTAGAATCAAGTATTATGTTAAATAAAAGATAATATAATTTGAACACATACAAAAAAATCTTTTTAATTTATTTAAAGATGTTAAGAGACGGTGAATTTATTTAAGAGTATGAAAGTCCTTTTTTTTTACTTTTTTGAAAAAAATAACAATTTCTTGGACGATAATCACTTGAAATTCTCCAATAAAATTTTATTTTTCAACTTTTGAGGATTCACGAGGAAATAAAAAAAATTTCATAACAAAGTTATATAAAATAAGCAAAAATTCAACAAAAATTTTTTTATAATCAAGAAAAAAAATTAGAAGCGATTGTCGTCACATCTTTTGATTAACGGGGATCATTGCAGAATTAGTTGAAGTATTTTTAGAGCAAAAAAAAAAAAAACGGTCGGACTGAGAAAATTACGGTTTTTTCAAAAAAACTAAAATATTTCATATATCTGGGATTCTGAAAATTTTTTCATATTTTTTTTCGAAAACTACATTTAAAAACAAAAATTTTGAAAAAAAAAGTTCCCAAACGGTCAATTTTTGAAAAAGTTCTGGCAATTTAAAAATAAAAGCGGTTTTTTTCAAAAATTCATAACTTTTTTTGAGTCGGGAAAAAAATTTGAAAAAATTCTGAAAAATAACTTTCCGGGGGGTAGAAAAAGATAGAAAATTTTCAGCGAAATCAAAGGGGGTCAGGTAAAAAATTTGTCGATTTGACATGGAATGACCCATATACACTTCACCAAGGGTCTTCAATATTTATGATTTTTACTATTTTTATACTATACGAAGCCTTCCGATAAAGAGTATTGACGTATTGAAAGTGATCGGGATGTACTGATATTTATAAATAAAAAACTTCCCTCTTGATGTAATCGAACTAATAATGAAGATGACTCCTCGCGAATCAATGAGATAAAGGGAAAAGTAAACACTCTAGGTAGGAATTATAAAACAAAGGCCATAGCCGGGTAAGTAGCGAAAAATTGCCCCCGCATTTTTTCCAGCGAAATTTGTAGTATATTCTGAGGTATAAAAAAAACAATTTTTCTGAAAATTTCATGCCCGTCAACGCAATGGTTTTAGAAAAATGAATTTTTTAAAAATATCCACAAACATTTTTTTTTCCGGAAACGGTACAGTGGATCGATTTGATTTTTTTTTGGTACTTGTTCCAATCAGACGTCTTACGAAATAAAATTATAGAACATCTTGCGAAAGATCAAGGTTTGAAAAAAAATAATTTTCCTTGTTTTATTATTTATTACTATAATCCACTTGGGGTACAATAGCGAAAATGTTTTCATATAATCTTTGGGCACCTTATTAGATTATATAATTTTTTCAAAATGATCGGTTTGGTACGCCACAGTGAAAAAAAAAGAAACAGACTTTATTGATATATTTTAGTTATATATCTATATAACTGAAATATATCAATAAAGTGTTTCTTTTTTTTCACTGTGGCGTTTCACCAAACCGATCATTTTGAAAACATTATATAATCTGATAAGGTGCCCAAAGATTATATGAAAAAAATTTCGTTATTGTACCCCAAGTGGATTATAGTAAAAAAAAATAAAACAAGGAACATTATTTTTTTTTAAACCTTAATGTTTCGTAAAATGTTCTATAATTTTATTCCGTAACACGTTTGATCGTAACAAGTACCAAAAAAAAATCGAATCGATCCACTGAAGCGTTTCCCGAATTTTTATTGTTTTTTATTTTAAAAAAATTCATTTTTCCAAAACTATTGCGTTGGCGGGGATGAAATTTTCAGAAAATTTGTTTTTTTTCTTATACCTCAGAATATACTCCTAATTTCGCTAGAGAAAATGCGGGGGCAATTTTTCCCTACTTACCCGGCTATGGTCTTTCAGCTATTGATGGCAGTAAATTAAAGAATATATTCTTCCATGTTATTTATGTTCGATTTCTTTTGGGATTGGACGAGTCCTTTGATTGGTTAAAACTGCTTCAATTCGCTCGTACAATCAAATATCTATATGAAAGCAGAAGAAAAAAATTTTCACTACCGAGGCTCGAACTCAGGACCTTCATACAGTAATCTAGTGTTTTACCAACTTCGCCACACAATGATTTACCAATAAAATCTTCTCATATTTAAGTGATTGCCGTGCTGGGGGTTCAATTAGGCTTGACGGCTTGTTCGGTACGTTCATCGCTTTATTCGCGTTTCATTATAATTAGCTATATTTTTAAACATAACAGGCAAATCATAAGTTTCCATAATAAAATACCTCGTGCTGTACTTATTATATAATTATTATATCTCATGTGCTTATTATATAATGAGCCCATGTGAATAAAACAACACGAGTTGTTTTGTTAATATTATTTATATTTTATTTATTATATGTATGTACACAATATTATAATATATTATAATAGAAGGGATCCCCACTTGGGTGTATTATCGTTCGGGTGTGCGAAAGAAAACACACCATGACTATTCCAAGTGAGTACGAGAGAGAAACACGATCACCCCAGTTTTGTGATTGGTCGTTGCGGCGGAGGTCGGACCTTATGCAGTTTTGTATTACTATATATTATGGGCTCTGGGGAACACTAGCGATGCCTGCGGCGGAACTGAACACTAACTCTCTGCGACCGATTGAAAGAACTTCATACATACAGGCTAGGATAGCGAGTTTGGACTCCTTTACTCTAGTCTCCTTGGCCACGTCGGTGCGGGCGCACCGATCCGCTACCAACGCCATCACTCGGCCGCGCAGGACATCGGGCTCGCCACCGACAGCATACTACCGCCATCTCCCGAGACGTCGGAGCACGACGCCCCGGAGGAACCCGTCTCGCGCTCGGTCGAGCCGGCCGAGCCCATTTATCGATCGGGAGCTCGACGACTCGGGCCTCGATCGTCGGCGATGGTCGGAAGGGAGAACCACGGATCGATCTAAAAATCGATCGGAGGTCCGTCGTCTACAACCCGCGTGGATCGAGGCGAAGGAGCCGGCCGGCGTGGCCCGCCGTTGAGTTTCCGAGCGTGGTCAGCGACAGACGGAAAATTTAAGGAAATCGATGAAGTACGAGAGAGATAGAGAAAGCGAGAGAGAGACAGCGACGTACGCTCCTCTTCCCCATTATCACAAGTAAGGCTCTTCTCCTTTGGTTTTGTTGCGAGAGCGGCTCCGTGCCGAATTAGAGTCCGTGCGGAAATATTTCATCGCTCGGGCGATGTGACGTGTCCCTTCCCCCCTCCCGTGATATTTCCCCTCGCCGTCCCTTTCCGTGCGCGTCGCCAAATACCGAGAGTGTTAATTAGAAATAGAAAAATCGCGCCAAATAAAGAAATTGTGTAAAGTAGCCCAAAATCGAGTGGAACAAGTGTGTAAGAAGGTGCGTGGCGGATCCCCCGCCGTCTCGCGTGAAAATTCCCCTCGCGCGCGCGTAGCCGCGGTCGGGTGGGGGGAAAAATGTCGAACGATCGATATGCAGATGGGCCAAAATGTCGAATTCGAAAATGCCGAATGTTCGAATATAGATGATGGGTCTTACTAGAGTCTGTAAAGTCGAAAATAACTATTACGAATATGAACATCTCGGAAGTTGATATATAGCGAAAAACAAAAATCAGATTTAATAAAATAGCGATAAAAACACAATATCGATGGGCCTATATGCATAACACCAAATAATTTGAGACGACAATTCTCCGAATTAAAAAAATTTGCGACGGTTCACAATGCAGAAAATCATTAAAGCGAACGGCAAAAAAGTCGAGTGGTTAAAATCGCGAAGGGTCAAAATGTAGAACGGCCCGGATGGCGAATCGAGCAATACGTTACTTGCGCTTCAGAGTGAAGCTGCGAGATGGCGCTGTCGGTCAGTCGGCTAAAATATCATAAGGCAGTCATCCCACGTGACGGGCCCCACCACGTTCGTCATTTTGGCCGTTCGACCTTTCGGCGTTCGACATTTCGGGCCATCGACATTTTGCGTTTCGATTTATTGCTTTTCGCCATAGACGATATTACGCATATTAGGCACTCGCTATTTTCTGTTTCGGAAATATGGGTGTTCTACATTTTTCGATTCTGTATTTTTATGTTCCGAATCGCAGACGATCTGAATATTCGTTTGCGAATAAATTAGCTCTCCAATAAATAATGGTTCGATTTATAGTCATTCAATTTTTTTATCAGTCGACAGATAAAATTTCGAATAATTGAACCTTCGTTATTTTGACAGTTCATAATTCTACCGTTTCGAAATCTTTGTCGTTCTACATTTGGTCATTCGACATTTTTAGCCCCATCCGCCGCGGTCGCGCCTCGACCGACGGCCGAGCCGATCGAAAGGATCGCGGTTTTCACCTTTTTTGTCGCGAGGTAATCATAAAAATCCAGCATAAAATATTACGAAGAATTATAACAGAAAGAGAATGGTCGTGGTCTGATAACAGGCTCTCGATTCGGAGAACCCCGTCAGCACCCAGATACCCATGAGACGTCCCCCCCGCGCAATTGTATCGAGTCTCTCGCTCGCCGGACAACCGAGCGTAATGTTTTGATTTTTTTCCTTCGTTGTCGCGTGAGACGCGACTGCCCGAGGAAGGCTGGCGCCCAACATAACTAAGAAATAATACGGAATAAAATAAAATATTTGGAACGGGTCGAGAAATTAGGTCGGGACTTCGCGTGTCCAGTAACCCGTAATATTCGCGTCAATTATTATCCTTATTATAATTATTATTTTCATTATATCGAGTCTTTTTTTTTCTTATTGTTGTAATTAATTAATTTAAATTCCCTTTTTTTATATCGAGTCATGTTTTCTTTTTATTGTGAATTAAATAATATTTGACATTTTTAGCATTGAATAAACCTTTAATTATTTCCCCTTCCCCCTTCCTCCGCTTACGTTAACACCCATCATAAAATTGGCGCCCAACGTGGGGCCCGAAAATCTTTCGTTTTTTTTAAACAAGAGCCCACCACGACTATTGTTATTGTGATTATTATTATTAATTTTTTTTCTCGTTTATTATTATTATTAATTTTCGGGATTATTATTATTATTTGAAATTGTGATTTATTTTCGTTTTTCCTGGTATTACGTTAAAAATTATATATTTTCGTTTAGAAATTGGATTGTTGAAACTTAATTTTTTTTTGAAATCCGAATTTCCCCCACCCTTGACGGGATAGCCTGTCCCGCCACAGCACCGGTGGTCAGAATAAGTTTGAAAAATACAGAAATTATTTAACAAAATAATAAAATAAAATAAAAATGTTGTTCTCGCACACGAATAATATTATTTTTTTTGACAATTAAATAAAAGAAAATAAGATTTTTTTCGTGTTTAGGATTTTAATTTTTCCTGTGTATTTTCGGCGACCGCATTTTCCCCTTACCCAATAAAACCCATTTTTGTGCTTGGCGATTTTTCATTGTGTTTTGCAATTTTTGCGAATTTGCAAAATTTTGAGAATTAGCATTGGTGTTATATTGATTTGGCAATTCGGTGCAATGTATTATTGCTTTTGGAGACCATGCTTTTCTGTGCCGTGAATAATTGAATAATATTTTTGCTACCGTTATTTTTTTTATTGATTATTCATCTTGCACTGTTTTTTGAGCTTGTGTACCTGCATTCTTTTTGTATTCGAGATTTCGCATACTTGTTTTTGGTTGCTATTGAGATTTTGTGCATTTGTTTTTTTTTGAGCTTGCGCCGTATTTTTGCGATGACATGACGCCACAGTGACGTTAGGTTTACCCCGTTACTTTTGTTTGCTTTCCCCGCTTTTTCGCTGACCACGAATACCCCCCCCCCCCCCTCCATTTTTCTGTGTGTTTCGCTGATTTGATGACCCTTACGTAATTTGTTTTTTTTTGTTAGGAAGCCCCAATAAAGACCGCGACGCGGAGCCCCTCGCGAGCGGTCAGCCCCCTTTTTCACCCCTTTCCCCCTTTGCGTTAGAATTTTTTTTTGTTTCTTATTGGGTCCTTCTGAGCAGTTTAAGAGACACTTCGTGTCTTGGGCTGGGAAAACAAAATCCCTTTAGGAATAATTACTCAGTTGGACGGTAAAAATAAGGCAACGAAAAATGCCCATTTTGTTGGAAATTTGAGAAATTTGACAAATTTGAAAGTTTAAGACATTTGGGAAATTTGAGAAAAATTGAAATTTTGAGACAATTGTTTTTTTTTGTGATTTCGGATGGAAGTAATTACTTCCTTACGAGTAATTCAGTCATAGACCAAAAATCATAAAGTCGCATTAAGCCAAGCCATACAAACGTTGCTTGTTTTTCAAGATTTGCTACTTTTATATTTTTGGTATAATTGAGTATTGAAACAAGAGAGTTTCAGTTAAGCCGTTTGGGTTAATCGGTTATTCATTTATTTTTCTTGTCCGAGACTCAATACCCTCCCTTAAAACCGTGACGCTGAGCCCCTCGCGAACGGTTTCCCCCTTCCCTAGCCCCCCGATTTGCTTGGTTATTACGTCGTTTTATTTGGATTACCGGATCAATAAATTTACGAGAAATTCCCCTAGCTACGCCTGGAAGAGAGTACCGATTATTAAAATTTTTCGTTTTCTATCGAAACGTACGGCAAAGACCGTCGTGAATAATTATTTGGAAACAGAGAACGTTAATTGAGATTAAATTGGAGATTATTCATATTCTACAGAGTAATTCGTTATTGAAGTTCATTTTATTTTTTCTGTTCGTTTATTTAATTAATTTATTTTAGTTGTTTCTTTTCCTTTGAAACGTCGAGGAAATCCCCTTACCTCTTTCAGGGTATATTTATTTTTGGAAAAAAGTGTTTTTGTTATAATTCCCGGCCAAAATGGCAGACGCCCCGGTAACCACGTGCACGGTCACAACCACCACATGCTTGTCCCCCATTATGACAACCTCCCCCCTAGAAGACCCTCGACGAGCAAGGTCACCCCTCTCCGTGGAAGTCGCCGATCTTTCATTATTGGCCACGGAAGAGAGGATGGCACGACAGAAGGTGGCCCGCCTAACCACCCTCCGAGAATTAATGGGAGCCTGCGACAGGGCAGCGCTCAGTATCGACGGGACGGAGAGCGAGGTAAGGGATCGCCTCGTCCGCCACGAGTTAAGGATACGGGTTCCAGGAGCCCTGATCAGGTGGGACGCAGTGGAGGACGAACGGGGAGATTCTCCCCCATTTACACTTTCAGCTGCCTTGGTGGACCCTTTGACGGAAATGCTGCTCCGCCCGCTGACGTACGAAAGCCACCGGCAGCAGCCAGCCAACGACCGCGACCAAACCCGAAGGAGGTCGCTTACGTCGCCATCGACGAGGTTCGCAGGAGAGACGCCGGGCAATGAAGAGGATAATCAGACGCCGACGCCATCTCCACGAACTATTGCGGGTCAGCGGGATACGAGGTCGGAGAGTGGAAGACTCAGTCCGACACCCGCGCCCCGAAGAAGACCAGGAACAGGCCCCCCAGACCTTGCGGCGGTTACCTTTGCCCTTCCCACCCCCCATTCACCCCAAAGACCTTCCCCCGCCCTCCCCACATCTAGCCCCGATCCCACAGGACTTTTAAGGGTTAGCGGTAGCCAGAGCTGGCCGCCGCATGATACGTACACCCTGGCAGCCCCGAGCCCCCATAATAGCACTCGGATAGGACCTCTACCCTTGGCAAGACCAAGCCATTCCGTCCCTCCCCCTCCCAGAGGATGCCCCCTATCCGATGCCCCCTCGCCCTCGGATACCCATTGGTCCCGGGATAACCGAGGGATCGATCATTGGAGAAAATTCGGACCCCGATTCGCAGGGAAGAAGGACGAGGACTCCGAAGAATTTCTACACCGGATGCACGAATATTGCACCTCACGGAATCTCTCCGAGGAGGAGTTGTTGAGGGCGCTTCCCGAGGCTTTTACCGGGGAAGCCCTCTTATGGCTCCGAGTAGAAAGAGATGGCTGGACGACATATAAA
This sequence comes from Ophion costatus, assembly GCA_951751655.1. Taxonomy (NCBI): domain Eukaryota; kingdom Metazoa; phylum Arthropoda; class Insecta; order Hymenoptera; family Ichneumonidae; genus Ophion; species Ophion costatus. Next base: position 11,439,909 of record OX632362.1, on the reverse strand, counting down.
GAATTCGTCTTTTATTTTCGTGAACGATTCGGCCAGGGGGATTTGCAGGAGCGACTCCGTCGCGAAGTGGAGCTTCGCACTCAGGGTCCGGGAGAACCCATCGCCGAATACATCGTCAAGATGCGGACGCTCTTCAGCCATCTGAGTCCGCCATTGACCATCGAGACCCAGCTTGATATTTGCTGTGCGAACTTGCATCCGGATTCCGCTGAGCACATTCAGCGAACGGACATCTCCAACTTCCTCGAGCTGCAGCGGATGGGACGCCACCGCGAAATGCTGATGGAAAAGGCGAGAACCTACCGACCACCACCGACGCAAGCACAGTCGATATTACCTTCGGCAGCTTATAAGCAGCCGGAGCGGGAGAACCGCGCGAAGGTAGCCGCCATGGAAGCTCCAGCGGCAGCCGAACCTTCCGGGTTCAAGCAATCCTTCCCAACCCCTCCGCCGCATTTCCCCGCGGCAAGCCAAACCCCTCACTCCAATGCCCCCGACCCCGCCGCCTGGACGAAAGGTCCCGGCAGATTCCCTCTGAAGGCGATCCAGCCTCAGAGACCCAGTCCCCAGCCACAGCCCCAATCCTTCCCCCGCCCACCTCCGCTCTGGAAAAATCCACCACCGATACGTCCCCCGAATACCCCGCGAATTCCCACCAGCCTGTCCCCGAATAAGCCTCGGACCAGCACTCCTCCGGGATCTGGCCCGAGCTGTTACAACTGTCGACAGCCGGGACATCGGTTTCGAGACTGCACGCAGCCAATGGGTCGAATCTGCCTGATTTGCGGATGGCCCGGATGCGACGTGAACTCGTGTCGCAATTGCGAACGAAAACGTTCGGGAAACGCCCAGGCGGGAGGGCAGTAAGCCCCTGTGCCTCCCGCCGGTTGTTAAGGAAGGAAGAGTTCCTTCAGATCTCCTGTTCCCAGCCGCAGCCGTGGGTCTAGTAAGACGTACCTCGGACTGGAGGTGGCAAGGAGGAGAGGACTCCAGTTGCAGCCGATAGTGGAGGGCGCTCGGGTCGCCAACGGGGTAGTGCTTCCGGTGAATGGAGCAGTTACGCTGACTTTCGATTTGGCGGGAAAAGTAGAATCCCTTCCGGTACGCGCAGCCGCGTTAGGCTACGAATTTGTCATGGGGATTGATTTTTTGAGACTGTTCGGAATGCGGGTGGATTACAAAACGGATACGTGGTCCCTACACGGTGGTCCGGAGCGGAGCTTCGCGACACCGGATGGGCCACGTTGGAGCATCCCCGTATTCCCCGAGACTGCAGGCTTGGAACCTGCCTCGGTCTCGGCAAACAGACGTTTAGAGGCCCTTTTGAACGAATTAGTATCTCCCTCACAGGACGGACAGCTAGGACGAACTAACTTGACGCAACATCACATCGACGTGCAAGGACATCCCCCGTTCAGACAGAAGCCCCGAACGATTTCTCCCTACCTCCTTCACATTGCCCAGGCCGAAGTCGATAAGATGGTCCAAGAGGGAGTTATAGAAAGGACGAAGAGCTCTTGGCTGAGTAACCCGGTGATCGTCCCGAAGCCATGCGGAAAATATCGCTTCTGCATTGACTATCGCGACGTGAACCGGGTAACGTGGAAGGATGCCTACCCCCTTCCGAATATGGATCGGATCTTGGACGGCCTTCGTCTAGCCTGGATTATCTCCAAGTTGGACTTGAGCCAGGCTTATTTCCAGATCCCTGTAGACCCCCAGAGTCGTCCTATTATGGCCTTCGCCGTTCCCGGCCGAGGACTTTTTCAGTTTCGGCGAATGCCGTTCGGGTTGACAAACGCACCAGCGACCTTCCAGCGGCTGATGGATCAGCTCATCGATCCAGCATGAGAGCCCCATGTTTATGCGTATCTCGATGACGTGATCTTCGCCACCGACACCGAAGCCGAGCACTTCGCGTATTTGAGGATCGTCCTGGGAGTCTTTAGAGCCGCGGGGCTCACGATCAACCGAGATAAAAGCGAATCTTTCTGCCGGGAAGTCACGTATCTTGGATACGCCATCGGCCGGGACGGATTAAAGGCAGACCCGGAAAAAGTAGCCCCCATCCTAAACTACCCTCCGCCCAGGACCCTTCGGCAGTTACGCCGTTTCCTGGGAATGGTAGGATGGTATGCCCGTTTCCTACCAACCCTCTCGCGGGATAAGATCCCCTTGACCGAGCTTCTGAAAAAAGATGTTCCCTCGAAATGGGGGACCGAACAGCAGAAAGCATTCGAGTCACTCCGAGAGGCCCTGACCCAAACCCCTATCCTAGCCCGCCCCGACTTCAACCTCCCCTTCGTCCTCCAAACCGACGCCAGTGACGCGGCCGTTGGAGCCGTACTGACGCAGGAATTCGACGGTGAAGAGCATCCAATAGTATTTGCCAGCAAGGTGCTGAGCAACGCCGAACGGAAATATACGGTCACCGAGAAGGAGTGCCTGGCGGTAATTTGGGCAGTGCGGAAATTTCGACCGTACATCGAAGGTACCCACTTTACGGTCATTACCGACCATAGCAGTCTCCAGTGGTTACGGAATGTCAAGGGCCCTTCGGGACGATTAGCCCGATGGGCCCTTTCGATGCAGGCGTTGGACATGTCGATCGTCCATGGCACAGGAACTCTTTACGTCGTCCCTGATGCCCTATTCTGTATGTACGAGGACACCGACGCGGCCCTGGCCGCGCTCGGAGAAAGTACTGACCCCTGGTACCTGGACAAGGTACAGACCGTACGCGAGTTCCCCTGGAAATATCCGAGGTGGAAGATAGAGGACAACAAGCTGTATTACCATCGGCCGCATTCGATCATCGATCCGACGATTGTGGATTTGGACGCTTGGAAGCTCGTCTTGCCGGCCGAGGCTAGGCCGCGTGCAATGGAGGATGCCTATCAAGGACACCAGGCTGGTCACCTGGGGACGGATAAAACTTGCCAACGGGTCATCCAGGATTTCTTCTGGCCAGGCATCTTCCAAGACGTAGCGTTGCCCCGTATGCCAGCTCCATAAGGATTCGCAATTACCCCCGTCCGGCCTGATGCGAGAACGCACCACGGACGGTCCATGGTGTGTGGTCGCTGCCGATGTAATGGGTCCGTTCCCGCCCAGCAAGACCAAGAATCGGTACGTCGTCGTCTTCCAGGATGTCTTCACGAAGTTCGTGGAGGTTAAGGCCCTCGGTAGTGTTACCGGCGCCACCATAATGAAGGCATTCGAGACCCTGGTGATCAACCGGTACGGCTGCCCACAGTACTTCCTGACCGACAACGGGACGGAGTTTGTGAACACACACGTGACCCGGTATTTAGACGAACTCGGAATTCATCAGACGACAGTGCCCCTCTACCATGCTCAAGCGAATCCGGTCGAGCGAGTCAATCGGACTCTAAAGACGATGATAACATCGTACGTTGGACTGGATCATCGAGACTGGGACGTCCATCTTCCGGAATTATGTTTCGCGATGAACACCGCCGTGCAGTCTTCCACCCAGATGACCCCAGCATTTTTAAATTTTGGTCGTAACCCCCGCCCCGCCAAAAGCCTACGAGACGAAGTCCCTGAACCCCCCAAATTAACGCCACGAGACCCGGAAGTTTGGTCGAAGCGAATGCAGCGGTTACCTCTGCTGCACGATTGGGTTCGTAAGATCTTGGAGGCCGCCGCGAAGCGGCAAGCCACGTATTACAATAAGAATCGGAGGGATACGAGGTATCATGTGGGAGATGTAGTTCTGCGAAAGAACCGAGTTTTGTCGTCAGGAGCGCAGAACTTTGCCGCCAAGCTGGCGCCGCGGTACAGCGGCCCCTTCCGTATACTGGCGGCGCACTCTCCCGTGGTGTATGAACTCGAGTACCCGACGAGTCGTCGCAACCCGAGAGTTCATATAAAGGACCTGAAACCCTTCCGGGAACCCCAAGGTGCCCCAACCCTCGAAGAAATGGCTGCCCCAGACCCAGCAATCGCCGGCCCGAGCAGGCCGCGATCTCCCGTAACCCAGACCCCCAGCCCAAAGCGGCGTCGCCGCAGCGGGCTACGCTCCCAACGCTCCAAGCCAGTAGAGCTTAGCGATGCCCACCTCTTTGACCTGATTTCGCATCTAGAACGACAAGGACAGTACGATCAGGGACAGAATATCTCTTACTAATGCTTGCTATGCTTTGTGTGCTAACTTGGGTTTGGCTAGAAGCGTGCCCCTATCCCGATGTCCCAACCCAGGTGCCCCAAAACCTCCTTAATCTTGATGCCCCAAACCAAACCCCCACTTACTGCTGTCCCAATCCCGAAATACCCCATTCCAATGGCCCCGGCCATGGAATAGTTTCGCTGAAGGGCCGAAGAAGGCGCCGCGATGGAAAAGCAGCCCCTCCAGTAACCAGCTAGTCAACTAGGAATAACGACGGTGGACGGCCAAGGACGCCACTCCGTGAGTCCCCGCCAACATCGAGTCACGCACCCGATAGAGAGGCTACATAAGACTGAGTACGCGACGGACTACAGCCCCTAAGGCCAGAACCATCGCAAAAATAAGGCGGGCAAGTAAGGTAAACAAGTCTGTGATATAAAATTAAGAATTACCACACAGGTATTAGAGCAAACATTTGAGCCATAGGGCACTACTGCCAACCTTTCCCCCCCTACCAATCCCGCTCTCCTCCCCTGAACGTAAACAAGTAACTGAGTGACCGCTCTTGCCAAACAAAAGAGGGGAGTACTTCAGTTTCAGCAGGGGGGAGTTGTGACGTGACGTCACAAAAATACAGTCGAGAAAGAGCCCGCGTGACCACGCAGGGGCTCAATCTCCGTCGCGCCCTTCATGGAAATTAATAACGATGCTAGTATTAAGATAGATTTGACTTATTATTGTATAGAAGCCGCGACCTTCCCCCCGTTCCCTCCCCGTACCGCCGTTTTTCTCGCCGTCCCCTGAGAGTGACCACGGACTGGCGTGTAAGGCCACGTCGGTGCGGGTGCACCGAACCGCTACCAACGCCATCACTCGGCCGCGCGGGACATCGGGCTCGCCACCGACAGTATACTATCGCCATCTCCCGAGTCGTCGGAGCATGACGCCCCGGACGAACCCGTCTCGCGCTCGGCCGGGCCGGCCGAGCCCATTTATCGATCGGGAGCTCGACGACTCGGGCCTCGATCGTCGGCGATGGTCGGAAGGGCGAGCCACCGATCGATCTAAAAATCGATCGGAGGTCCGTCGTCTACAACCCGCGTGGATCGAGGCGAAGGAGCCGGCCGGCGTGGCCCGCCATTGAGTCTCCGTGCGTGGTCAGCGACAGACGGAAAATTAAAGGAAATCGATGAAGTACAAGAGAGATAGAGAAAGCGAGAGAGAGACAGCGACGTACGCTCCTCTTCCCCATTATCACAAGTAAGACTCTTCTCCTTTGGTTTTGTTGCGAGAGTGGCTCCGTGCTGAATTAGAGTCCGTGCGGAAATATTTCATCGCTCGGGCGATGTGACGTGTCCCTTCCCCCCTCCCGTGATATTTCCCCTCACCGTCGCTTTCCGTGCGCGTCGCCAAATACCGAGAGTGTTAATTAGAAATAGAAAAATCGCGCCAAATAAAGAAATGGTGTAAAATAGCCTAAAATCGAGTGGAACAAGTGTGTAAGATGGTGCGTGGCGGATCCCCCGCCGTCCCCCGTGAAAATTCCCCTCGCGCGCGCGTAGCCGCGGTCGCGCCTCGACCGACGGCCGAGCCGATCGAAAGGATCGCGGTTTTCACCTGTTTTGTCGCGAGGTAATCATAAAAATCCAGCATAAAATATTACGAAGAATTATAACAGAAAGAGAATAGTCGTGGTCTGATAACAGGCTCTCGAGTCGGAGAACCCCGTCAGCACCCAGATACCCATGAGACGTCCCCCCCGCGCAATTGTATCGAGTCTCTCGCTCGCCGGGCAACCGAGTGTAATGTTTTGATTTTTTTCCTTCGTTGTCGCGTGAGACGCGACTGCCCGAGCAAGGCTGGCGCCCAACATAACTAAGAAATAATACGGAATAAAATAAAATATTTGGAACGGGTCGAGAAATTAGGTTGGGACTTCGGGTGTCCAGTAACCCGTAATATTCGCGTCAATTATTATATTTATTATTATTATTATTTTCATTATATCGAGTCTTTTTATTTTTCTTATTGTTGTAATTAATTAATTTAAATTCCCTTTTTTTTATATCGAGTCATGTTTTCTTTTTATTGTGAATTAAATAATATTTTACATTTTTAGCATTGAATAAACCTTTAATTATTTCCCCTTCCCCCTTCCTCCGCTTACGTTTACACGCGATACCCATCATAATATATATATATATATATATATCATATATGAATGTATGATGATTTATTGTTTCCCCTTAGGGTTACAAGGATCTCCGTTTCCTCGTCCTCTTTTTGCACTCCTTTTGCTACATAGCCTTTTTACATTTTCCGCTTACATGTTTCCTTATAACTACCTTACACTATCGGATTTTCGTGGTTCGCCGCTGCCCCTCTCTCTCCCGCTCGACTTGCCGCTTCCTCGTCTTCGCCGCTTCATCTTCACCTACGTCTATATATCCATCCGTTTTTTCTCTTAAATCTACTATTCCGCTGTCTCCTTTCCCTTCGTCCGACTTCCGTTTCCTCCTTCCACTCCATTCTTCTTTCGTTCCGTCCTCCCGCCCTCTCTCGTTATTCTCCTCTTCCCTCGCTTACCTTCTTTCTTGCAGCCTTTTCATCCATCTCTCTCCCCCCTCCTTCATATAAGATTTCTCTCACCTTCTTTCCTATCCCCCTTTCCTCCCCTTCCCATCCTCCACACCGGTCTACCACATGTTCCCCAGTCTCTATCTCCTCCCCACATATCCTGCATGTCCTTTCTTCTTCCGTCTCGCAGTATCTCCCTTCTCTCATTTCATTCCCTAGCCTGAATCTCGCAACTCTCGTGTATCTTTCCTCCCCCCATCAAATCCTTAAGTATTCAGTTACCCCTTCCGTTATTATCTCCTTATACCATCTATTAAATCTCGACTCCCATATCTTTTTCCACCTTTCTCTTTCTTGTTCCTTTCTGTCCTCCTCTTCATTCTTTTCATACCCCTCCCCTTCTTGTTCCTGTTCCTCCTCTTCCCTTCGCCCATCTCTCCTTCTAAATTCCTCTCTCTCCCTCACCCACTCCGCCCTTCCCTGTTCCCCCATTCTCGCCCTTTCCCTAATTTCTTCCCAACATTTCCTTTCCCACTCGCTCCCTCCCCCTTTCTCAGCTGTTCCTCGTACCACCATGCCCTTCTTCCTGCTCTTGTTCTAATTTTTTCCCTCTTCATTTCCTCTCTCATCATATACCCCGGCGTCCTCCAATCTACTCCCAGCACCCATCTGATATATATTTCCTGCACTGCCTCCATTCCCTCCCTTTCTTCCCATCCCCATATCTCAGCCCCATATCGCATCACCGTCCACACCAGCGTATCAAACAACCACAGCCTTCTTCCCACTTCTTTTCCGAATTCCCTCTTCCCTATTCCCCACACCTGCCTCATCACTCCCCCCGCCTTCCTTATTCCGTCTTTTATGTGCGCCTCTTGTCCCCATTTCTCTTAAACATATACCCCAAATATTAAAATTCCTTTACTTCTTCCATCTCCTCCTCTCCCCATTTCCTCGTCATCTTCTTCAGCCTTCCCCCTCCCTTTCCTAAACCTCATCATCTCCGTCTTTCCTACATTCACTGCCAGCTTCTTCCGCTCGAAGTACTTTTCTATCCTCCTAATCATGTTTTCCATGTCCTCCTCTCTTTCTGCTATCACCACCACATCATCCGCATACGCCAGAGAGTATATTTTTTTTCTCCCTATCTTAACCCCTCCCCATTTCCATTTTCTCAGCTCCTCCTCTAGGCCTGCCATGATTATGTTGGACAATACCGGACTTAGTGGGCATCCCTGTCTTACCCCTTTCTCCGTCCAGAACCCCTCTCGCGTCTCCCCCTTACCTTTACTCTACTCTTCGTTCCCTCATACGCTTCTTTTATTCTTTCCCTCAATCCTTTCCTCATCCCTCTCTCTTTCATTGCCTTCCTCATTTCTTCCCTGTCTACCGAGTCGAACGCTGCCCTCAAGTCTATGAATGCCGCAATCATCTTCCCTTTCCTCTTCCCCACCTGCTTTCCTATCAGATAATTCAGCACGTATATGTTGTCAATCGTCCCCATGCCCGCCCGAAAACCCGTCTGATTCTGCGGCACTGCTCCTATCCTCTCCGTCTCCTCTTCTAACCTTCTCCCTAGCAGCGTCGCATATATCGTGTATAGCGAGGGCGTCAGCTTTACCCCCCTATACTCTTCTACCCTCGTCCCTTGTCCTTTTTTCCGTATTCGGACTATTATCCCCTCCTTCCGTTCCTCTGGCCATCCCACTCCTTTCCATACTCTCCTGCAGATTTCCCATGCCCATTCTATTGCCTTCTCTCCTCCCCATTTCCAGGCTTCATTCGGGATTTCATCCCCCCCAACGCCTTTCCCTCTTTTATTTTATTTATCGCCATCCTTATTTCCCCTTTTCTTAATTTCTCCTCCCTATCCTCTCTTCTTTCCCGCCTTGCTTCTTCCCCCTCTCTTCTTTCTGTTCCTCCCAATAACCCCAAAACATATTCCTTCCATTCTTCCGTTTTTATTCTATCCTCCACTCTCCCCCATCTCTTCCTACCCATATTTGCTATCTTCCATACCTCCTCTTCCGTCTTTGCTTCCGCTACCTCGCTGATTCTCCTATCCCGTTCCTCCTCCTCCTTCTTCTCACACAATTTGTTATATTCGTTTTTCTTTTCTCTGTACTGTTCCCTCGTACCTCTTCCTTTTCTCCATTTCCTTAATTCTTCTCTAATCTCTGCCTTTTTCTTCCTACTATCCTCGTCCCACCATCCTCCCCTTGTCGACTTCCTTTCCCTGCCGCCATCCTCCTCGCTCGCTTTCATCACCTCCTTCATTCTCCCTGATATTCCCTTGACCAGATTTTGTATGTCCCCGCCCCCCACTTCCGCTCCTTCTAGTCTTACTCCATACCCTTCCTTCATCCTTTCTGTCCATTTTCCACTTCCTACCCTACTTTCCCTTCTCTTCGGTCTCTTTCTTTCCCTTCTCCCTTTTTTCATCGTTACGAAAATCGGGTGGTGATCCGACTCAACATTACCCCCTATCCTCATACTCTCCACCGCTTCCCTTGTTTCGCTGTCCACCAGAGCAAAGTCAATGACCGTCTCTCCCCTTCCCCCTGTATACGTAAATTCTCCCTCTTCATCCCCTTCTGCATTTCCATTCATAATCTCCCATCCCTCTACTAATTTCATCTATTTTCTCCCTTCCGCGTTCACCTTTGCGTCTTTCGATTTTCTTCTCTCCTCCCTCTCTGCCATCTCCTCTCGTCCTCCACCACCCTCCGCACCGGTCAGCCCGTTGAAGTCCCCTCCAATTATCACCCTCCTTCCTTCCTGCATCTCCATCCAATCTTTTAATCTCTTCGTTTTCCTTTCCATATCTCCGTTCACATACACCCCCACTCCTCTCCATCACTCCTTTCCCACTTCTACCTCCACCGCCATCATTCCCTCTTCTTCCGCCCTTTCGCTCTTCCTCACCGCTTTCATCTCTCCCCTCACCACTATCGCCATCCCTCCCATTGCTCTCCCCTTTCTGTTTCTTTTTACTGCCCATTGCGCCATCCATTCATATCCCCTCGGCAGCCTTTCCTTTACTCTTTCCCATCTTTTTTCTTCTACCCATGTCTCTATCATCACCACGACTTCCCGGTCCTCCGATCCCTTCTAAAATTCGTGTTCGGTAACTCGCGTTGTTAGGTAGGTATATTTTCGCAGAGTGGAGTGCAGGTGCAGCGCTGGGGTAGGTCGTCGAGTAAGCGGGAGCCGAGCGATCTTAAAATCTTAATGCGTCATTTATTTAACATTAGTGGCATTATTGTTACAATCGGCGGTCTGAGTATTGGCGCGCTGGAACTCGCTCCAGAGAAGCGACGGCAGTGTCCGTGTGCGGCGGACTCCAGGCAGTAGCCCCAGAGGTGGAGGGTAGCTTAGTCGGACTGTCGCTTCTGGAAGGTAGAGTCGAGTGGAAGCCCCCCACTCACTTCCAGACGATGTCTGTGTGGCAGCGTCGTCCCGCCGAGAGGTTGATTCTCGCTGGCGGTCTAGAGGCGTTTGCGTGCCTCGATGTACCCGAGAAGGCTTCGTTGTTTGCGTGGCCGTATCCCCCCTTTGGACAGGTGGGCTGGATAATGGCGAGAGCAGTGTTGGGCAGAACGAGCTCCAAATTGGCGAGTTCAGTCTGCGTACTCGGGTGTGTCCTGGGGTCAGCTGATTTCGAGGAGGCCTCGTGAGTCGTCCCGGCAGGCTGCGAAGCGGCAGCTCAATTGTCACGAGCTTCCATGCGAGGAACGTGGACTTCCTCACCGGCGCCCATCTCTTGGCAAGAGCTTTCTGGGACCTCCGCCGCATGAGCGAGCTAGGAGAGTGCCAGAACGAGAAAGCATAGTCGTCTTGAGACGTGGAACGTCTCAAAGCTTCGAGCCAACTTGTCCGAAATTCGAGAGCCGGTGACGCTCTTATATGCAGCTTTACCCCCTGTGAGTGCTTGTGAGAAAGAGGTAGCACCTCAGCGAACTCTTTATCCCTCGCATGGTGCTGCACGGGTGTCGTGCGCGTAGCTCGGCGTCAGGCGCTTTCGTAGCTCAGACCGTCGCTACTGCGCCTCACTTCCCTCACCTGTCTACCTTTCCTAACCTCACTCTCCCCTGTTTTCCGCTTTTTATCTTCTGTCTTCCCCCTTATCCTTTTGTTTTTTTTCTTCTCTCCGTCCCTCCCTTTCGTCCCCTTCACTTTTCCCCACACTTCCACTTTTCCACTCCCTTTGCCTCTGTTTTCTCGCTCTTTCTTTCCCAGCCGTCACACACACGGCCTCTCACATTCACTCCGGAAACGGAAGCCCTATATATAATATATATATTTATAATATATATATATATATATAATATATATACATATATATTATATATAATATATATATATATATATATATATATATATATTATACCGGGTCGAATATTCGTCACAAATAAATTTATAGGTTCGAGACTCGAACAGGGAAGAAATCAAGTGAGACTCAGGTATTTTTGGTATTTTATAATAAAATTAATTTATTCATTGATTTTTGGCTCGATATAATGTAAAAAAGACGTTATGTAGAAGTGCAGTGTTTTGTTCGTATTGTTCCGGTATTTTACGCAATATATATATCTCGGTCGGTAAAGTATCACATTCTCGCGTGGTAAGTAGGATCCAGCGCGATCGCTTGTCACCGATCGATCGTGGTTACCCCCTCTTCTCTAGTCCTTGCACCGGAGTCGCGACGCGCTCTCGCTTGCGGCGCGACGCTCGATGCCGGTCCACGCGGCGCTTCCCTCTCTCTCTCCCGACTATGTTCAGGGCGCGCGTGAGTTGCGGCGCGCTCGCCCTCGCGGCGCGCTCGCCCTCGCGGCGCTATAGATCGCGACGCTCGATTAATTACCCCGCGTCGATTATCGATTACCGATGTTTCCAATTTCGGCGGGGGAGGTCACCACGTACCGGTCTACGACGCTCGATCCTCACGATTCGTATCGGGCGCTCGACGACCCTTATTTTCTAATAGATTTCGTTACGCTCGTGATTTCGGGATACCTCCTTGTCCTTTATGTGTTCCTGATACCATTTGGCCGACAATCTAATATTTCTCGCATTATCCCAATCTCGATATGCTTATATTTGCGTATGCTACCTTCTCTCACTCTATGCTCTCCTAATCTCACTTTCCTATTTAATTTGCAATAACTCACTTTTGCGCTTTATTTATTGATTCTTTTTATCTCTCTTTTTATTATTCTGTGATTTTTCTTATTTTACGACTAAAAAACGAAAGATTCCAATCCCTCCTCTCCTTTGTTCCTTAACGTTCCGTGTTCTCGGCGTTTCCGAGTCACTATGGATGTACATGGCCCAGCAGTACTTGTTAATCTTACAAAAAAGAAAAGATCAGACTCTTTCAGGTGCGATTCCTTATTGCTCTTGTTTCTCAACGTTCCGTGTTCTTAGCGTTTCCTGTCCACTAGGGATGTACTTTGCCAAGCAGTACTAGTCGATCCACGAAGGATGGAAGAAGAAGAAGAACACTTTTCCTCCAAAATTCCTATCCTTATATACTAATATTTTACCGCTTTCTCATTCCCCTTCCCTTACTTATTAGCCATTATCCCCTTTAGTGTTAACTTTTTCTTTCTTTTTCAAATAAATTTTACAACCCGTCTGTTTTTGTGGTTTTCTTTGTTTTCTTTCCGTGTCTCCCTTTTCACTTTGTTGTGCCGCCTTTACTTTCCCCTTCCTTTGCCCTTTGTTATTGTTGAATCAATTTTGCCTTTAGTTTGTTTTTGTGGTTTTCTTTGTTTTCTTTCCGTTGTTCCCTTCCCCGGTTATAACTTTCCTTTACGTCCTACCTAATTGACCTTGTTTTTATGTTGGTCTGTTAATCCCCCCTCTCCTACTTTTTTTCCCGAAGTCGGTTGCCTTTTTGATTTAGTGGCCATATTTCTTTATTTCTTATTTATGAGACGGACCTGTACGTCTCATTGTCCCCTTTGGCTCTTTGTGTTTTGGGTCGCTACTTCAGCGATCCAAACCACAAAGAGTCAAACAAAAAAAAAACAATGTTTATATTTCTCTGGTTGTTTTCCCTATTTCTTGCCAGGCCATCGCCGCTCGCTGTTTGTTTACCTCTCCCCTTAATTTGAATTGTTCACCATATTACGCTCGCCCGCAATTTTTCTCTTATTGGGCCGCTGCCCCTAATTCGCAAATAAATTTCGTAACGCATTTTCTGGATTTCTATGTTTTTTATTGGTAGGTTTTATAAAGATCCGATGCTTCGGTTATCGTCGCTGACTGTTTCGCTGTTGCTGTCGTTATTGAGTCCGATGTCGTGTAGGTGTTACGTCCCGGAGGGAGATTTAGAATGGACTCGCGAGGTTGCCAAGTTTGTGCGCGAATTTTGAAGAGAGGTAGATTGCGCTGTGAGTCTTAATTGGTTTCCGCGCGAGTTCCGAACACAGTTTAATAACAATTGGATTTAGACGATTTAAGGTGCGTGCTTTGGTTTGAGGTTGAGGTTGAGGTTCGCCCGATACTTTGATCGAATAACTTACTCTCGTGAGTGTTTCTTTCGATTTACAAATAGAGTTTATTAACACACTTGTATGTATATATATCTATCGGTTGAATATAAGACGCGTACAGTGGATTGAGAAATATGTTAGACGGTTACGCGGACAGAGTATTATTTGAGTAATTCGACCTTTCGATTCGGAGACTGATTACAGAGTGACGCTCCTTCGTCTTACAAAAACGGCGAGAGTTCGGTTTTGGGAGAAGAAGGAGTTTTTTGGGAGAGAGCATTTCCTACGATGCGTTTTTTAGGAATTGGATCATCGGTCGTAAAAGTTACGTTAATTTTCGAGATTGGTTAGCGGAGTAAGGGAACATGATTCTGGATTTCTTATTGGGTCGCGGCTGAGATAGACGCAATCGCTGCTCTATTTCCAAGAATCGGCCTTAGCGCACGTCATCTCATAATTCTCGCTGAGGGCCTGTTTTACGACCGTGCGGAGTCACGGGCGAGTTTTCCGTAGGGGTCTGTTTGGGATTTGGAGTGAGAGTTTCTGTTAGTTTTGGGGTTGCGTTTTTTCTATTCGGGAATTTTCCTACGTGAGTTTCTCGCTTGGAGCACATTCGCTCGTAAATTATATACTAACGGTGATTTAGTGCGTGGGAGCGGATGCAAGTCGCTTTCCCATTCTGGGTCTTGTGGCAAATTTCAACTATCGCGTCCATAATGCTTACAAAATATAGCTTTGGTCAAAAAATGAGGGTGCCGCTATCGTGCACGTGTGCAATGATAATTTCTTGGGGTAGAGTAAAAAATTTGAAGGCTGGGACGTAACATAGGAACCGTTCTTCGTCGCTGTCGTAGTCGTTGTCCAAGATGTCGTCGATTCTGAGGGTCTCGGTGTCGTTGTCGTTGTCGTCCTCATACTCCGTGTAGTGGTTGTCGTTGGTGTTCGTGGCTAGGTGGGTTGACTCGTGTTTCATGTTGTTGTTGTTGTTGGTCCATTGTTGCTCTGTTTCCGTGTGGTACGTCTGTTCTCCGTATCGACACCCCTTGTTCTCGATGGTGGGCAGGTTTGGGGTAGATGTTCTTCGTGCGATCCCTCCTTCAATGAAGATCTCCGCTAAGCTTTTGCCCTGATTTTGGCCTTCGTTCTCTAGATACAGGCCCGCGAGAACGAGGCCCAAATTGATGGGTTTCCCCCAAACCTGCATCGTCCAGGTGGTGTCGTCGATTATTGCCCGTGCGGTGGCAATCTGCTCCTTCGTCCACTCCTCCTCGGTCGGTGCCAAATCTCCATGGGTTATAATGACCGCCCGGAACGGGCGGAGCAGGGCTACGGGGGGGGGGGGGGGGGGGGCGTGAAGCACTCCTCCTGTGAGCGCGCCACGCTCCATCCCCAGTCCCCCAGGCAGAGTTCCAGCCCTCCTTCATCTGTTTTGTCCCGTACCGTGGCCCGGTAGAAGCAGTTGTTGAACCGCCACAATACTGTCGCCCCCGGGAACACCTCCTCCTTAAGTGACGGGTGAATTCCCGGCGCCTCCGTCCTGAAGGAGCTCCACATCCCGATTATTGCAGATCTCCGGCCGTGCTCTTCATTGAGATGAATTGCCATCTCATTTGGGTTGGTTAAACCCGCTGCGGTCACCCCTCGGTATTCCTACTTCAGTATCCTCACGTTGAAATTCCGATACATTTTGTTGCTCTGTACGTAGTTGACTGTTGACTGATAGGCGATCCTATCGAGTTTCGACGCGTTAATCCTCCCCTCAGTGTTAATATCCGGCAGATTTCCCGGGGTACCATTCTTTAATTTTTCCATCGGTTACTTCGAATAATTCGTATTGATTCTCTGTTTGCGCGTCGTATCGCTGGAATTCCCTTTGATTTGCTGCTTGCTTCACGACGATCGTATTCCTCCTAGATCCTGCTGTGGATTGGCCCTTTTCGATTTCCGTTCGATACTTCGCTTCTCGTTGCGTCCTCGTCCATCGTTTTCTTGCTGCGAGTGTTTTTCTGTCGTCTAGTCTTCGTTGCTCCATCTTGTTCCTTGACTAGTGTTCCTTCCCTTATATACCCTGCGAACGGTGGTTATTGTTTTTCGGGGTTTTCCTTCTTCTCTAGGATTTCTTTTGTGCTAGTTTTCATTTCATTCGCTAGATAGCGCTTCAACAGGCTCACGTGGAATTTCCCTCATTCCCTCTTCGTCTTTGGGTCTTCTAAGAGGATGGTTGCTATTCCTACCAGTTTTTTTATTTTGTAGGGCCCCTCGAATAGTGGCATAAATTTCGCAGTCCGTTGTTTCGCTGGGTCAGAGACATTTAAGGCTCGGACCAGTACAAGTTCGCCTATGTTGAGCGTTACTGTTTTGTGTGTCTTATTGAAGCTCTCAGCCCGTTTTCTGCCTTTTCTCGTTATCCTTTCCCGGACCAAATTGACCTTTTGCTCGTACGTCAGCGTGTCTACTTGATCCTTTTTTAGCGCGAGTACCCATTCCCTCCAAATCCGATAGGGTTTTTTCTTAAATTGCAGCTCCGTTGGTGTAAATTCGGTGGTCTCGTAGTGTGTCTCATTGATACAATCCTGTATAACGGGTACCCATCGGT
Organism: Ophion costatus; assembly: GCA_951751655.1. Taxonomy (NCBI): domain Eukaryota; kingdom Metazoa; phylum Arthropoda; class Insecta; order Hymenoptera; family Ichneumonidae; genus Ophion; species Ophion costatus. The sequence goes on along the minus strand of OX632362.1, from coordinate 11,424,104 downwards.
ACCATCCCGAGTGCTTTTCTGCGAGAAATGTCCTAAAGAATTGCCCAAGTTCTCTGTTGACTCGCTCGACTATATTTCCTTGTGGGTGTCGTATGAAGGAAAACACCGCTTGTATTTCTTCTTTTTCTAGTTGTTCAAGCCAACTTTTGGACGTGAACTGTGTTCCGTGATCAAATTGGATCCTCCTGGGTTTTCCATATTTTGGGATGTAGTCCTTGAAAATTCTATTGATTGTGGCGGCCGTGTTTGCCTTTTTCAATGGGTATAGCTTCACGAACTTCGTGAATGCGTCGATTGTTACTAGGATGTGTTGCACTCCTCCCACCGATTTCGGCAGTGGCCCATAAAAATCGATAGAGACTAAATCGTTTGGTCCCTCCGGAATTATTGTCTGCATATTTCCATAGTTTGTTTGTACCGCGATTTTTACCCTTTGACAAGTGTCGCAGGTGGCTATAACTTGCCGTACCCTCTTTGCCAGGTGAATGCTGGTAAAGTCCTCAGTAATCATGTGGAAGATTTTCCGAGCTCCCTGATGACCATATATTTCGTGGCACTCTTTTATGAAGGGGCTTACTAGTTCCTCCGGCAATATGACATTCCACCTTCCTGTTCGGTCATAATTCTGTAAACACCCTTTGCTGATTCTGTATCTTTTTCCTCCTTCTTTTTCTTGGCAGTTCTCCCATATGACTCGGAGATTCTCTTGGTTCTTCTGGATCATCCCGATTTTCTCAAATTGTCGTTCAATTTCTCCTGTCGGTTGTCTTGCCAGAATCGCCGTTAGAACAATTTTTCCTGGTGTGTTTTTGTGCTCATCTCCCTGAGAATCGTAGGGCCTGCTTAATGCATCCGCTATTTCGTTGTTCTTTCCTGGACAGTGCTCTACTTCGAAGTCGTAATCTTGAATTAGTAACGCGCACCTCAGCATCCGGTCTCCGATGAACCTCCCAGTTTTTAAGAAGGTTAGTGCTTTGTGGTCGGTTATTATCTTGACCCTCGCTCCCAACAAATGGCTCCCGAATTTTTGAAGGGCCCATACTATCGCCAGTAATTCCTTCTCTGTTGTGGTGTATCCTATCTCAGCCCCTTTGAATGTCCGACTGGCAAAAGAGATTACTTCTATGTCGCCTTTCTCATCTTCCTGGCTTAGCACTGCTCCAGTTGCGTAATCGCTTGCGTCGGTCGTTAGTATGTACCTTTGTTTCAGATCGGCGTGTTTCAGCATTACTGTCTCCACGAAGAGTTGCTTGATACGTGCGAATGCTCGTTCTTCATTTTCTCCCCATCTGTATTCTTGTCCCTTTTTTGGAAGCTCTAACAGGGGCACTGTTTCTTTCGCATGTCTATCGGTAAACTTGCTATAAAAGTTCACCAATCCTAGGAATCCGCGAAGCTGCTTGATGTTCTTTGAAGGTGGGTAGTCCCGAATTACCTGTATCTTTTCTGGTTGTGGTCTGATCCCTGTTGTTGTCAGTATATGCCCTAGAAACGAGATTTCGTGTTAGAAAAATCTGGACTTCTTGAAGTTCAGTGTCATGTTGTTCTCGCTGATTCGTTCGAACAATCGATGGAGATGTGTCAGGTGTTTGTCTTCATCCTTTGACACACATAGAAGATCATCTACGAAGTTGGTCACGTGGTTCCCCAGATCTTGAAGCACGATCCAGTCCCCTAATAAGGCTCGCCGTACTTGTTTGTAATCCGAACGGTGTCACCGTGAATTGATAGCATTTTCTATCGTGTTCGAAGGCGGTATATTGTCTGGATTTCTCATCCAGTGGAATCTGCCAGAAGCTACTTATCATGGCGAGGCTTGAATTTATTTTGACCCCTCCACATCTTTGGAAGATTTTCTCAGTCGATGGTGCAAAATCGTGGTCTTCTATCAAAAAGGTGTTGAGTTGCCTGGCATCCAAGCATAGCCGTACCGATCCATCCTTTTTTATGACTGTCACCAGTGGGTTAATGAAGCGGCTTCTCGCCCGTTCAATGACACCATGGTCCAGCTTCCGCGGGATTTCTTCCTTTACTTTTTCGCGATATTCTATTGGTACCGGATATGAGCGATGGATGTAGGGTTCCGGGTCCTTTAGAACCAATTTGTGGATGTATGCTTGCATCCGGCCGGGTTTTTTACTAAAAATATGTCTGTATTAGTGCTTTGAACTGGTTCTTGGTGTCTTCGGGCAAGTTTAGACATTCTTTTAATTTTCGATCGCCTTCCTCTTCCGCCAGTTCACTGTCCGATGCCTCATAAATTACGGTGACCTGTGCTGATTGCTTTGTTTCTTGTTGCCATACCCTACTCCCCTCTTCAAATTCCGCCACGATTTCGTTTTTGACTTTCAGGGTTCCTTGATGTGCGTCGATTCCTACTTGAAGTTCTAATATCCCATCTACCCCTAATATGGCCTTCCGGCTCATTTTAGGGATGATCAGAAATTGTCGGATTCCTCTTGCGTTACAAAGCTTTGCTTCGGCTATAATTTGTTTTTTTATGCGTCCGGATTTCCCTCCAAACGCCCCGATGGCTTCTGTGCTCCTTACCGGTACTTTCGGACAAATCCTCAGTTCTTCTAGGTTTTAATGGTAGAAGTCTTCCGATATGGCCCACTATCTATCAGGATTTCGACTCCAATTCCTTCCAGGTTTATGGGTAGTGTGGGACATCGTGGTTGTATTCCTCTTGTCAATCCCCGTTGTCCAGGGTCTTCCATGAGGAATTCTTTTGGATGTTCGTAGACCTCGTTAAACGTGTCTCTCTTGGTCACGTTTCCTTGAGTTGTGATCGTACTGTCTTTTCTGGTGGCCTGTTCGGCCTGCTGCACGTTCCTTAATCGCTCTCCCGTCGTCCCTTCTTCTTTTTCAGTTTTAGTTCTTCCGTTGTTCATGGTTTTTATCATTCCCAACGGGACCGATTGCTCAACCTCGCCTGCTCTCATTGTTTCTATTTTCTTCTTTCTTCTCTCCTTTTTCTTTTTGTTCCGGTGCACTCTTTGCAAAGCTTCTTTGATGGCGTTCTGTATTTCATCATTTTCCTCCGTTGCGCCTCGCGATGATTCATTGGGTGGCATCTGTACGGGTGCAACGTTCACTCGTTTCCCTGGTTCTGATTGGCGGTTTTCGGTGTCTCGCGTTGGGCTGGGGCGTTAGCGGTGGCCGGTCCTCCCCGCTGGGTCAGATTCCAGGGTGCCGCGTCAGGGTTAAGAGGAACCCTGCCATTTCCGTATCTTGTCTGCCATTGCTGCTGTCTTGGGAATGGCAGCGGTGCGATGCGTGCGTTTCCGTATGCTCTTTCGCCTTGTTGCTGATTTTGAAATGGTGGTGGTGGTCCCTGGTATCCTGGATTTCCTGGACGCCATGGCTGGTTAAATCCCATCGGCCGCGGTCCCCCGAACGTCCCAATTCTCTGATTTTTCCACGGGTTGTCGTGCTGCCATGTTGTGAAATTTGATTCATGGCATCGTGGCATAGACCTTCGCGAGTTAAGTGGTCCCGCCCCATCCATGCTTTCTAATAGTTCTAGGAAGGAATCGATTGTTTTTATTCCGCTTACGCATATTGCCATTCTGACTGATTCATCGAAATGATTGGCTAGCTTGCGTATTATTTGTTCTTCTGTCGGCCCTTCACTTAAGTCCTTTGCATTTCCGAATATCTGGGTTGCGTATTCGGTTCGAGTCATCCGATGTCCATTCCATTCGGAAGCCCCGAACTCGAGATTTCGGCGAATCTTGGCCTGGATTTCCTGGCTCCAGTAGCGCCCACAAAATTTTTCCTCGAAGTCTGCGATTATTTGGACCCTGTCCTCGACGATCCTCTACCAGTCCTTAGCAGTGTCCTTCAACGACTGGCTGATTGCGTACTGAAGATTCGTATTGCCGGTGATTCGCCAAAATTCCTTGAAATCTTTTAGGAAGCGCATAGGTCGTTCTCTGCCATATCCATTGTACGTTGGTGATTTTTGTGTCGCCGCGTATGCTTGGCTTACGTTAAGTCCTGCTGACTATCTAGTTTTGCCCATGGTAGTGGAGTTCTGGGCCTGAATGTTTTTCTCACACTCCGTGATGCGCTTGGAGTGATCTGTGACGGCATTTCCGACATCCTTTAAAGAGTGGAGGAGCTGGGATATAGTCCGCCGAATTTCTTCCATCCGAGTATCAAAATCTTCAATTTTTTCATCATTCTCCTTCCGTAGTTGATCGTGGTTTTGCTCTATTATTTTCTGAGCAATCACGAGCTTTCGTTCGGTGCGCTCTTCGATTCTATGGATTTCATTGCCCATCTTCTTATTGACTTCTTCGTGCAGCGGACGTGACCTCACAATGCACTTGTCCTCCTGTTGTTCGATTTCTGCTTGAGTGGTGACGCGTCCCCTTCGTTGCTCATTTCGGATATCATTCATGACCGTTATAAGGGCCTTGGTCAGTTCGCTGTCCTCCGTTCTTCTTCCATCTGTCTCGACCGTGTTTTGACCGATGTTGAAAGTCTCTTCAATCACTGTTTCCACCGGCTTGGGTCCGATCGCTGACAGCCGCCCAATACTCTCACGATCCCGGTGGGGCGCTTCCTCGATTAATCCATCCGCCGTTGTGGATTCCCAATGGAGGGACGGTTCGTTGTTTTACTCGGCCATTTTCTATTTGTTTATTTATTGATCTATTTTATTTTATCTTATTTTTTTTTTTTATTTTTTTTTATTTTTTTTTATTTTTATATACCTTTTTACGAGTCTTTCTTTCTTGTGTTCGAGTCCCTGTTCGGGCGCCAAAATGTAACGGGTCGAATATTCGTGACAAGTAAATTTATAGGTTCGAGACTCGAACAGGGAAGAAATTAATTAAGACTCAGGTATTTTTGGTATTTCATAAGAAAAATTAATTTATTCATTGATTTTTAGCTCGATATAATGTAAAAAAGACGTTATGTAGAAGTGTAGTGTTTTGTTTGTGTTGTTCCGTTGTTTTACGCAATATATATATCTCGGTCGGTAAAATATCACATTCTCGCGTGTTAATGGGTAAGGCCACTGTAAATTTTTTGAAAAATCGATTTTTTTTATTGGCTTAAAAAATAGTTTAAACCCTCTAGAATAAGAAAAAAAAGGTCCTGTGCGAAAAAAAATTTGTTGTCCTTAGGAAATGAAGGTCGCCGCCAAGCGTGTCAAAACTTGCTCCGAAACGACTGCAATTATATCGGAGATGGCGATTCCAAAACTTTCAAAGGCATCGTGGATTCGAAGCCTTATGAAAATGTTGATGTTAAAAAAAAAGAGTGCATAGATCCCGTGCAAAAAAGAGTGGGCACTCGATTGAGAAACTTAAAAAAAGGAACAAAAGGTCTCGGGGGAAGAGGAAAACTCACTACCAAATTGATTGACGAACTAAGCATTTATTACGGCTTAGCAATCCGTCGAAATTCCGATTCCATCAAAAATATGAAAAATGAGATCTGGGCAACCCTTTTTCACAAAATGTCAACGGATGAAAAGCCTCAGCACGAAAAATGTTCGGAGAATTGGTGCAGTTGGAAGAAAGCGAAAGCAGAAAATGCCTTGGATGCGTATCATCACAATCAGCCAATGAGTGAGGAGGTTTATCAAGCCATCAAACCCATCTACATGGAATTGAGCCGGGACGAGTTGCTGGAGCGTTGCTTGGGGGCCTATACTCAAAACAATAACGAAAGTTTCAACGCTACCGTTTGGAGTTTGGCCCCCAAATCATCCTCAAGCGGAAAAACTGTACTAGATATTGCGACGGATATCGCTGTTTGCATATTCAATGGCGGCCTTACCAACGTCTTGCAAATATTCAAGATGTTGGAGGTGGAAATTGGTGTACAGTTATATAATTTCTGCATCGAAGCCGACGCCAAACGCATCACGCACGCGGAGACATCTCTGAGCGACGCGGCCAAAAGTGCGCGCGCGCTCCAAAAATCAACCAGGAAGACGAAGAAGACGAAAATTTGGCTATCGAAGGACAAATGTATGGTGCTGGGATTGCAGACTAACGGTAAACATTTTTTTTAACTTCTTTTTTTAATTTTTTCCAATAAAAAACTATACGCAAAACTTTAAACGCGTTTTTCTCGAAACATGGTTTTTCAAAATGGCACGCAGCATAACTCGAACAATTTTCATTTTTTTTACTTGAAATTTTAACCAGATGTGAACATTTACATTATCTTGAGAATGTCGATCGGAATTTTCAAGAACTTTATTTATTGATTTTTTATTAACAAAAAACTTGCCGTTTTTTTCGTCAAAAATCAATTTTTTTTTCAAACGCACGCCAAATCCACAAAAATTGATACTTTTTAAAATCCGATCGACATTCTCTAGCTTTAGCCCTCTAGATTAATGGTTTTTTTTTTTTGTTCTAGATTCAAAAGTGCACCAGTGGTGCTGCGTGCCGCGCAGCCCCGGAAGCAAAACATGTCCCGGGAAGATAGCTGTGGAACCGCCATTTTGTTTTTTTTTTTACTGTAAAAAAATTTTATAATAAAGTTTAATGTATGCCCGATAACACCATTAAAAGTTTTTTTTCAAATACCTTCAATTTCGGGAGCAAAAAATTAGTGAAAAAACCTTTTTTTTTTGGGCCGTTACAGTGGCCTTACTCGTTAAGTAGGATCCAGCGCGATCGCTTGTCACCGATCGATCGTGGTTACCCCCTCTTCTCCAGCCCTTGCACGAGTCGCGACGCGCTCTCGCGTGCGGCGCGACGCTCGATACCGGTCCACGCGGCGCTTCCCTCTCTCTCTCCCGACTATGTTCAGGGCGCGCGTGAGTTGCGGCGCGCTCGCCCTCGCGGCGCTATAGATCGCGACGCTCGATTGATTACCCTGCGTCGATAATCGATTACCGATGTTTCCAATTTCGGCGGGGGAGGTCCCCACGTACCGGTCTACGACGCTCGATCCTCAAGATTCGTATCGGGCGCTCGACGACCCTTTTTTTCTAATAGATTTCTAATAGAGTTCCTGATACCACTTGGCCGACAATAACGGTGTGTTTTCGTGTGAGTGTGTATTTTGTGTTACTATCGCTTATAATATTTAAATCTCTTTTCGCACTTTCTTGTTTCCTAATTTAATATTTCTCGCATTATCCCAATCTCGATATGCTTATATTTGCGAATGTCACCTTCTCTCACTCTGTGCCCTCCTGATCTCACTTTCCTATTTAATTTGCAAAAACTCACTTATGCGCTTTATTTATTGATTCTTCTTATTTCTCTTTTTATTATTCTGTGATTTTTCTTATTTTAAGACTAAAAAACGAAAGATTCCAATCCCTCCTCTCCTTTGTTCCTTAACGTTCCGTGTTCTCGGCGTGTCCGATCCACTAGGGATGTACTTGGCCCAGCAGTACTTGTTGATCTTACAAAAAAGAAAATATCAGACTCTTTCAGGTGCGACTCCTTATTTCGCTTGTTTCTCAACGTTCTGTGTTCTCAGCGTTTCCTGTCCACTAGGGATGTACTTTGCGAAGCAGTACTAGTCGATCCACGAAGGATGAAAGAAGAAGAAGAACACTTTTCCTCCAAAAGCCCTATCCTTATATACAAATATTTTTCCGCTTTCTCATTCCCCTTCCCTTACTTATTAGCCATTATCCCCTTTAGTGTTAACTTTTTCTTTCTTTATTATATAAATTTTACTGCTCGTCTGTTTTTGTAGTTTTCTTTGTTTTCTTTCCGTTGTTCCCTTCCCCGGTTATAACTTTCCTTCTCTGTACGTCCTACCTAATTGACCTTGTTTTTATGTTGGTCTGTCAATCCCCCCTCTCCTACTTCTTTTCCCGAAGTCGGTTGGTTTTTTGATTTAGTGGCCATAGTTCTTTATTTCTTATTCATGAGACGGACCTGTACGTCTCAATATATATATATATATATATATATATATATATATTGAGTAATCACGGTGGCGCAAAAAACCCGACTTTCTTTTTTTTCGACTTTCAAAAATTATGAGTCACTATTAAAAATTCATATTTTCAGCTGAAAATTTTAGAAACATCATGAACTAACATATTTTCATACGAGACCCAAAGAAAAAAAAATCGGGTTATTTTGCACCACCCTAATATATATATATATATATATATTGTGACGTTGCGTCACCAAGAAAGTCGCAGGAGAGCCCGTGTGACCACGCTCGGACTCAGTGTCCGCCACGCCCTTCGTGAAAATAGCCATGTTAATTTTAAGATAGTTTTAAGTTTTAGTTTTATCTCGAATCCGCGACCATCCCTACCCGTTCCCGCCCCGTACCCCCTTTTTCGTCGTCCCCTGCGCGACGACCACACGGACTGGCGTGTAAGGCCACGCCGGTGCGGGCGCACCGAACGCCTCAACCAACGCCATCACTCGGCCTCGCGGGACAGCGGGCTCGCCATCCAGAGGCCTCTCATCGCCATCCCCCCGAATCCTCTCCGCCTTATCGGCCGGGGAGAATATCGATTCGGGGGATTGATCATCGGCGACGGCCGGAAGGATGAGCCGCGGCGATCGACAGGAAAATTGATGGGAGGTCCGCCATGATCGTGACGAAGGAGCCGGCCGGCGTGGCCAGCCATTGAGTCCCGACACGTGGTCAGCAACGGTCTGAAATACGAAGCCAGAAATTAAATCGCGAAGGAGAGAAGGAAAGAGAGAGCGATACGGAAAGTGAGAGAGAGCGCGACGTAGGCACTCCACACGGTCTCAAGTAAGTCTCTTCTCTTTTCTTTTGCGAGAGCGGCTAAAGGACGACGTAAATTCAGTGCGAATTATTTTATCGCTCGGGCGCTTTGACGTGCCCCCTTCCCCCTCCCGCGAGATTTCCGCTCGTCGTCCCCTTCCGCGCGAGTCGCCAAATACATTTTTGTAAGAGAGCTAATCAAACGAAACCGTTGCGAGAAAGAGAGCACGGAAAATAATTTGCGAATAAAGATAGTGAATAATAATTTAGGAATAGAAAAATCGCGAATGAACGAATTGTGAGACGGTGCGTGACGGTTCCCCCGTCGACCCCCATGCAAATTCCCTTCGCGGGCGCGTAGCCGCGGTCGCGCTGTGCGAGGCCTCGACCGACGGCCGAGCCGAGTGACGTTAGCGCGGATCTATTTGATTTATGGCGAGTTTATTGGTAAACATTCAGTAGTAAAATATTTAGAGATAACATAAAATAGTCATGGTCCGGAACATAAGAGGCCATCGAGTCGGAGAACCCCGTCCGTCTCTAGATACCTTGAGGCGTGCCCCCCCCCCGCCCCGCCGCAAAATTATATCGAGACTCTCGATCGCCAGGCAAACGAGCGAATGTTTGTTTTGATTTTTTTTTGTTGAACGCGTAAAACGCGATTGCGCGAGAAAGGCTGGCGCCCAACCGTTTTCGGAAATATGATTGAATAAAATAAAAGATTTGAACGGGTCGAGAAATCGAGTAGGGACTTCGCGTGTCCGGTAACCCGTAATATTCGAGATAAATTATTATTATTATTATTTTTTTTTTTATATCGCGTCTTCTTATATTTTCTTTTGTACTTCATAAATTTAAGTTCCTTTTTTTTTATATCGAGCCTATATTTACTTTTTATTGTTAATTATATTATATTTGAAATTTTAGTAATTGAGTCGAACCCTTATTTATCTCCCCTTCCCCCTTCCTCCGCCGACGGTAACACACGATACCCATCATAATATATATGTTAAGATTGATATTAAGGATGTTGAGTCCCAAGTCACAAATGATGGTAAATTCGGAAAATTTGTTATGTCTCTGTATGAACTATTTCAGAGGTCGTGTAAAAATTTCACGACAAATAGGAAACTCGTTATTGAACAATTAACATTCACAAATTAAATGTTGTCTTATGAAAACTGATGTAACTTTGCAATAAGTTTTTTTTTAACCTCTCAATTTTGTAATATCTACAATATACTGAAAGCAACGGAAACAAAACGAAGTTTATTGATACATTTTTTTAAATTTCTTTTAAAAATTGTTTTTTAACAAATCTTAAGTTTTTAATAAGGAGCTTCCTAATCGTCGTGAAATTATAACACGACCTCGTAAATTCTTCATACAAAAACGTACTAAATTTTCACAATTTTCTAAGCATTTTTTTTCAACCCTTAAGGAGGTTGTAGTAATGATGATAGAATTCTGAAAATTTGGTATGTTTTTACATGAAGTATTCAGGAGGTCGTGTAAAAATGTCATGACGATTAAGAAGCTATTTATTGAACAATTGACATTAACATGTTTCATAGGGACTCAACATCCTTAAGAAGAAAAATACGTGCATGCATGGAAATAGATGAAGGCGCCCGATAGGGATTCAACAATTGCAACGAAGAGTAAGCGACTGATGATAATATCAGACCGAAGTATGTCGGGTGCCGAAAAATTCAAGATGGAAAAATTGAAGGTACAAACAAAGCGATTAACACTTTTTGGAAATTTTAGGATAACTATAATATGATATTTGAATTCTCGTTTCAATACTAACTCTTCTTAACTGGACGAATATTCATTCAATCGGGTGATGACCGCATACAGATACATCCACGTACAGGGTGACTTGTAAGGTGGCCATGTGTTTTTGAAGGGTCTTGCGCAGTGATTTTGCGACTGAAAAAAATATGATTTTTCATGGTTTTTCACGCTTTCTTTGAAAAAAAAATATATCGTATTTTTGTCATGTATAGCATTTGCAAGAGAGACTAGCATAGTCTGGAAAATAATATTAAAAAATCCATTTTGCGTGCAGGAGAAGGAAGTTTATAAAAATCCGAATACGGAACACTCCAGGAAAACGTTATATGTGCACACCGTCATGGAAAAAAAAATTATAAAACATACGATTTAAAGTGGATAGATCGGAGTTTTCATCAGTGGAACAAATGAACTAAGTCAGGCACGTCAGGGCTATATGAAGTGCTTGTTCAGTGCCTGAGAGGAGTTTGCGCTCGGCCATTGCGATCTCCGTTGCTAGCCGCGCTCGGCAAACCCGCGTCAACGGGGATGCCAAATCTCTGGTGAACGGGTAGGCGAGCGTGCAATATACAATCTTGACAGTGCAGCGCGGTCATCCGTCGAGTGACGATCGACGGTAACGTGCAAGGCGAGAGGGCCCTAGGTCCTCTCACATACGACTCTACTGAGTAAAACACATACGACTGTTACGAGTAAAACATGGGCAATTTGCCTATCACAAGTGGTCGGCTGAACGGCCATACGGTCCTTAATGCTCCGACCCTTAAAATACATTTGATGATCACAGCGGTCGGCTGAACGGCCACACGGTCCTAGATTCTCCGATGCGCGGGTGAACGGCCACACGGTCCTTGATTCTCCAAGCACGGGTGAACGGCCACACGGTCTTCGATTCTACGACCCTTGATCATATACCTCTTACCAAAAAAGGACAGCAACAGCTGACTAATCCTCGGTAAAGGTCATCAAAAGCAAAATCGAAGGTTCAATACGAAATAACGCGCGAGATCGCAATGGCACAAGCCAAACGGGCTCTATGCCTTTTGACATACGCAAATACACAATCGTCACAACGTCGTGGGTTTTCCGCCGCAAGGCTTTTCCCACAAGAGCCAATAAACGTAGAAAATACGACGGCTCAAACGCGAGTGTTTTTTATTTCGTAAAAAACCTCACCCTCCATCCTTCATTCAAAAATATATATCCAAAACTACGAGGTGACTTCGCAATGAAGGAGCTTCGACAAAACAAATTGGTGTCAGAAGTGGGATACGTACCCACGCCCTCAAAAAGGACTAAGAAACAGTGCAAAGGTGCATCATATCAACAAAAGGGAGACTCTACGACCAGCCGACCATCGCCTCCGGAATCGCCACCCCCAGTTCGCTATCCGGGGAAAACGATCATCATCGACAAAAATATAAGTATACAACCGTTCATAATTTCTAATATCGCATTATTTTTGGCCTTATACGAATTCTCCATGATTCATAACGTTCGACATAGTCGAGTACACATTTCTGTTCAACGTACGCTTTGTGCGAAGAACATAGCATGTATATACTCCACGACCACGTGTACAAAGCCCTGGACCGCGTCTGGTCTGAAAGTCTCGGTTTACGAGCGCTGAAGGGTACCCGCTATATGGGGGGCTTGTTCAGTTGGCTCGGGCCGCGCTCGGTCTCTTGATTTTTGTCGACGGACGTACCTATGTGAAATTAGCATCCGAGTATCTCCGATCTCAATTTTTTTTGGTGATTTCGGAAAGTTTCCGCATGTAGTTGATTGTAGTAAACTTAATTTCGTGTGTAGTAGCGCACAAAAAAAAATTACGACCACCAAAAAAAAAACGGCATCCCCCGGAATAGTAATAAAAACTTTTAGCATTTTATTTTCATCCAAAATCGCTTGTAGGTGATTGAAGTAAACTTTTTTTCGTTTGTCGTTAAAGGGTATTTTTTATTTTCCAAAAAAAAGGACTTCAAAAAATAAAACGACCTGTAACAATTTTTCGAGTGAATCCTAAATGCTAATTAACATATATCTGACATAAAAGATAAAAATTAAAACGAAGGCATTGCTGAAATGCAATATTACACGATTTATCTAAGCAGCTTATCGTTTGCATACACCACAGAAGCAGGAAAACGATCTATCCTATCGTACAGTAGGATAGATCATATGTAGTAGTACACTAGATAACTACAAACGACGTCTGCCCTTCTAAAACGTTTGTAGTTGATTGTAGTTCCGTCTTAATCGTTTGTAGTTGCAGAGAAAGTTACTACAAACGAGGAAATCACCTGTAATTGATTTTTCAATTATTTTAGAAGGATATGATGGCTTGTAGTAGTAAACTAGGTAACTACAAACGATGCCGGCGGTTTTCAAACGTTTGTAGTAGTCCGTAGTTTCGTATTAATCGTTTGTAGTTGCAGAGAAAGTTGCAAACAAACGATGAAATCACCTGAAAACTATGATTCAACGATTTTTGAAGGATATATTCGTTTGTAGGAATAAAGTGGGCTACTAAAAACGAAGCCCGCGATACTAAATCGTTTGTAGTTGTTTGTAGTTCTGTACTTATCGTTTGTAGGAGCGGAGAAAGTAACTGCAAACGAGGAAATCAGCGGAAAATAATTTTTCCACGATTTTGGGAGGATATGTTCGTTTGTACTAGTAAACTACGTAACTACAAACGACGCTCGGGCGCCCATAACGATTGTAGTTGTGTGTACTTCCGTTTTAATCGTTTGTAGTTCCAGAAAAAGTAACTACAAACGACGCCTGCGCTTCTGAAATGTTCGTAGCTGCAGAGAAAGTAACTACAAACGAGAAAATAACCTGTAAATGATTTTTCAATTATTTCAGAACTATATGTTGGTTTGTAGTAGCAAAGTAGGTAACTACAAACGACGCCGGCAGTTTTAAAACGTTTGTAGTAGTTTGTAGTTTCGTATTTATCGTTTGTAGATACAGAGAAAGTAACTACAAACGAGAAAATCATGTGAAAATAATTTTCAGCAATTTGAGAAAGAAATGTTCATTTGTAGTAATAAAGTAGGGTACTACAAACGACGCACGCGCTTCTAAAACGTTTGTAGTTGTTTGTAGTTCCGTATTTATCGGTTCTAGTAACAGAGAAAGTAACTACAAACGAGGAAATCACCTGAAAATGATTTTGCCACGATTTTGGAAGGATACTTTCGTTTGTAGTAATGAAGAAAGTCACTACAAACGATGCCCGCGCTTCTAAAACGTTTGTAGTTGTTTGTAGTACCGTATATATCGTTTGTAGTTATAGAGAAAGTAACTACAAACGAGGAAATCACCTGAAACTGATTTTTCCACGGATTTGGAAGTTACTGTTCGTTTGTAGTAAAGAAGCAAGTAACTACAAACGGTGTCGGCACTTCTAAAACCTTTGTAGTTGTGTGTAGTTCCGTATTTATCGTTTGTAGTTGTAGAAAAAGTGACTACAAACGAGGGAATGACGTGAAAATATTTTTTCAGTAATGTGAGAAAAAAACGTTCGATTGTAGTAATAAAGTAGGTTACTACAAACGACGCACGCGCTTGTAAAACGTTTGTAGTTGTTCGTAGGTCCGTATTTATCGTTTGTAATAACAGAGAAAGTAACTACAAATGAGGAAATCACCTGAAAATTATTTTTCCACGATTTTGAAAGGATATGTTCCTTTGTAGTAATAAAGTAGGCTACTACAAACGACACCTGCGATTCCAAATCGGTTGTAGTTATTTGTAGTTTTGTATTTATCGTTTGTAGTAGTACTACAAACGACGCCGGCGGTTTTAAAACGTTTGTAGTAGTTGGTAGTTTCGTATGTATCGTTTGTAGTTGCAGAGAAAGGAACTACCAACGATGAAATCACCTGAAAATGATGGTTCCACGATTTTTAAAGGAAATGTTTGTCCGTTGTAATGGAGTAAGTAACTACAAACGATGCCCGCGCTTCTAACCCTTTTGTTGTTGTTCGTAGTTGAAATGTATCGTTTGGAGTTATAGAGAAAGTAACTACAAACGAGGAAATCACCTGAAACTGATTTTTCCACGGAAGGATATGTTCGTTTGTAGTAAAGCAGCAAGTAACTACAAACGACGTCCGCGCTTCTAAAACGTTTGTAGTTGTTTGTAGTTCCGTATGTATCGTTCGTAGTTGTAGAAAAAGTGACTACAAAAGAGGGAAGGAGGTGAAAATATTTTTTCAGCAATTTGGGAAAGAAACATTCGATTGTTGTAATAAAGTAGGTTACTGCAAACGACGCACGTGCTTCTAAAACGTTTGTAGTTGTTTGTAGTTCCGTATTTATCGTTTGTAGTATCAGAGAACGAAACTAGAAATGAGGAAATCACCTGAAAATGATTTTTCCACGATTTTGGAAGGATATGTTCGTTTGTAGTAGCAAAGTAGACTACTACAACCGACGCCCGCGATTCCAAATCGTTTGTAGTTGTTTGTAATTCTGTATTGATCGTTTGTAGTAGTACTACAATCGACGCCGGTGGTTTTAAAACGTTTGTAGTAGTTCGTAGTTTCGTATTTTTCGTTTGTACCTGCAGAGAAAGTAACGACAAACGATGAAATCACCTGAAAATGATGTTTCCACGATTTTTGAAGGAAATGTTCGTTTGTAGTAATAGAGTTAGTAACTACAAACAATGCCCGCGCTTCTAACCCGTTTGGAATTGTTTGCACTTCCGTATTTATCGTGTGGAGTTATAGAGAAAGTAACTACAAACGAGGAAATCACCAAAATCTGATTTTTCCACGGATTTGGCAGGATATGTTCGTTTGAAGTAAAGGAGCAAGAAACTACAAAGGACGCACGCGCTTCTAAAACGTTTGTAGTTGTTTTTAGTTCCGTATTTATCGTTTGCAGTTATAGAGAAAGTAACTACAAACGAGGAAATCACCTGAAATCGATTTTTCCACGGATTTGGAAGGATATGTGCGTTTGTAGTAAGGGAACAAGTAACTACAAACGACGTCGGCGCTTCTAAAATGTTTGTAGTTGTTTGTAGTTCCGTATTTATCGGTTGTAGTTGTATAAAAAGTGACTACAAACGAGGGAATGACGTGAAAATATTTTTTCAGCAATATGAGAAAGAAACGTTCCATTGTAGTAATTAAGTAGGTTACTAGAAACGACGCCCGCGATTCCAAAACGTTTGTAGTTGTTTGTAGTTCTGTATTGATCGTTTGTAGTAGTACTACAAACGACGCCTGTGGTTTTAAAACGTTTGTAGTAGTTCGTAGTTTCGTATTTATCATTTGTACCTGCAGAGAATGTATCTACAAACGACGCCTGCGCTTCTGAAACGTTTGTAGCTGCAGAGAACGTAACTACAAACGAGGAAGTCATCTGTACATGATTTTTCAATTACTTTAGATCTATATGTTGGTTTGTAGTAGCAAAGTAGGTAACTACAATTGACGCCGGCGGTTTTAAAACGTTTGTAGTAGTTCGTAGTTGCGTATTTATCGTTTGTAGTTGCACAGAAAATAACTACATACGAGAAAATCACGTGAAAATAAGTTTCAGCAATTTGAGAAAGAAATGTTCGTTTGTAGTAATAAAGTAGGTCACTACAAATGACGTCGGCGCTTTTAAAACGTTTGTAGTTGTTTGTAGTTTCGTGTTTATCGTTTGTAGTAATAGAGAAAGTAACTACAAACGAGGAAAACACCTGAAAATGATTTTTCCACAATTTTGGAAGGGTATGTTCATTTGTAGTAAAGGAGCAAGTTACTACAAACGACGCCCGCGATTCTAAATCGATTGTAGTTGTCTGTAGGTCTGGATTTCTCGTTTGTAGTTGCGGAGAAAGTAACTACAAACGAGGAAATCAGCGGAAAATATTTTTTCCACGAGTCTGTAAGGATATGTTTGTTTGTCTAAGGACACTAGGTAACTCTAAACGACGTCCAGGTTTCTAGAACGTTTGTAGTTGTGTGTACTTCCGGTTTCATCATTTGTAAATGTAGACAAAGTAACTACACACGCGGAAATCGTATGAAAATAATTTTTCAGCAATGTAAGAAGAAAATGTTCGTTTGTAGTAATGGAGTAATTAACTACAAACGATTTAGAATCATGGGTGTCGTTTGTGGATACCTAGTTTATTACTACAAATGATCATTTCTGTCTTAAGTTGCTGAAACCTATTTTCACGTGATTTTCTCGTTTGTATGTACTTTCTCTGCAACTACAAACGATCAAAACAGCAATACACACGACTAGATACGTTTTTAAAGCACTGGTGTAGTTTGTAGTTATCTAGTTTATTACACAAACGGGCACTTTCTCTGCAACAGCAAACGATAAAGACGGAATTACATACAACTACCAACTACAACTACAAACAACTTGTAAAAGCGCCGGCGTCTTTTGTAGTTATCTAGCTTCTTACTACAACCGGCCATATCCTTCGAAAATCGCGAAAAACTCATTTACCGGTGATTTCCTCGGTTTTGGTTACTTTCTCTGCAACTACAAACGATAAATACGGAACTACACGCATCTTCAAACGTATTAAACGCACTGACGTCGTTTGTAGTAACCTAGTTTATTACCACAAACGGATATATCCGTCCAAAATCGTGGAGAAATAATTTTCAGGTGATTTCCTTGTTGGTAGGTACTTTTTCTGCAACTACGAACGATAAATACGAAACTGCAAATAGCTACACACGTTTTAGAAGCGCGGGCGTCGTTTGTAGTTACCTACTTTATTACTACAAACGAAAATTCCTTTCTCAAATTGCTGAAAGTTATTTTCACGTGATTTTCTCATTTGTAGTTACTTTCTCTGCAACTACAAACGATAAATACGAATCTGCACACAACTACAAACGTTTTAAAAGCACTGGCGTGGTTTGCAGTGACTTACTACATTACAAACGAAGATTTCCGTCTTAAATTGCTGACAAATTATTTACAGGTGATTCCCGGGTCTGTAGTTACTTCCTCTGCAACTACAACCGATCAAAACGGAAGTACATACAACTACAATCGGTTTTGACGCCCGGGCGTCGGTTGTAGTTACCTACTTTATAACCAGAATTGAACATTTCTTTCTCAAATCGGAAAAAAATATTTTCACGTCATTTCCTCGTTTGTAGTCACTTTTTCTACAACCACAAACAATAAATATGGAACAACAAACAACGACAAACGTTTTCGAAGCGCCGACTTCGTTTGTAGTTACCTAGCTTACTACGCCAAACGAACATATCCTTCAAAAATCGTAGACACATCATTTTCAGGCCATTTCGTCGTATGTAGTTACTCTCTCTGCAACTACAAACGTTTTAGAATCGCCGACGTCGTTTGTAGTTACTTGCTCCTTTACTACAA
Organism: Ophion costatus; assembly: GCA_951751655.1. Lineage (NCBI taxonomy): Eukaryota > Metazoa > Arthropoda > Insecta > Hymenoptera > Ichneumonidae > Ophion > Ophion costatus. Next base: position 11,406,233 of record OX632362.1, on the reverse strand, counting down.
ACGAACATATCCTTCCAAATCCGCGGAAAAATCAGTTTCAGATGATTTCCTCGGTTGTAGTTACTTTCTCTGTAACTACAAACGATAAATTCGGAACTACAATCAACTACATACGTTTTAGAAGCGCGGGCAACGTTTGTAGTTACTTACTTCATGACTACAAACGAACATTTCTTTCTCAAATTGCTGAAAATTATTTTCACGGTATTTTTTCGTTTGTCGGGACTTTCTCTGCAACTAGAAACGATAAATACGAAACTACACACAACTACAAACGTTATAAAAGCAATGGCGTCGTTTGTATTTACTTACTCCATTACTACAAACGAACATTTCCTTCAAAAATCGTGGAAACATCATTTTCAGATGATTTCATCGTTTGTAGTTACTTTCTCGGCAACTACAATATATAAATACGAAACTACGAACTACTACAAACGTTTTAAAACCGCCGGCGTCGCTTGTAGTTACATAGTTTACCACTGCAAACCAACATATCCTTCTAAAATAATGGACAAGTGATGTACAGGTGATTTCCGCGTTTGTAGTTACTTTCTCCGCAGCTACAAACGTTTCAGAAGCGCAGGCATCGTTTGTAGTTGCATTCTCTGCAACTACAAACGATTAAAACGGAAGTACACACAACTACAAACGTTTGAGACCCCCGAGCGTCGTTTGTAGTTACCTAGTTTACTAGTACAAACGAACATATCCTTCCAAAATTGTGGATAAATTATTTTTCGCCGATTTCCTCGTTTGTAGTTACTTTCTCCGTAACTACAAACGATAAATAGAGAACCACAGACAACTACAAACGATTTGGAATCGCGGGCGTCGATTGTAGTAGCCTAATTTATTACTACAAATGAACGTATCCTTCCAAAATCGTGCAAAAATCATTTTCAGGTGATTTCCTCGTTTGTAGTTACTTTCTCTGTTACTACAACCGATAAATACGGAACTACAAACAACTACAAACGTTTTGAAAGCGCGTGCGTCGTTTGTAGTAACATTTTTTATTACTACAATCGAACGTTTCTTTCTCACATTGCTGAAAAAATATTTTCACGTCATTCCCTCGTTTGTAGTCACTTTTTCTACAACTGCAAACGATAAATACGGAACTAAAAACAACTGCAAACAATAAATACGGAACTAAAAACAACTGCAAACGTTTTCGAAGCGCCGACGTCATTTCTAGTTACTTGCTTGGTTACTACAAACGAACATGTCCTTCCAAGTTCGTGGAAAAATCAGTTTCAGGTGATTTCCTCGTTTGTCGTTACTTTCTCTGTCACTACAAACGATAAACACGAAACTATAAACAACTCCAATTGGTTTAGAAGCGCGGACATCGTTTGTAGTTACTTACTCCATTACTACAAACGAACATTTCCGTGAAAAATCGTGGAAACATCATTTTCAGGTCATTTCATCGTTTGTAGTTACTTTCTCTGCAACTACAGACGATAAATACAAAACTGCGGACTACTACAAACGTTTTAAAACCGCCGGCGTCGTTTGTAGTACCACTACAAACGAGTACTACTACTACAAGTACTACTACAAGTACTACCACTACAAGTACTACTACTACAAACGAGTACTACTACTACAAACGAGTACTACTACTACAAACGATAAATACAGAACTACAAACAACTATAAACGATTTAGAATCGCGGGCGCCGTTTGTAGTAGGCTACTTTATTACTACAAACGACCATATCCTTCCAAAATCGTGGAAAAATGATTTTCAGGTGATTTCCTCTTTTGTAGTTACTTTCTCTGTTACTACAAACGATAAATACGGAACTACAAACGTTTTAGACGCGCGTGCGTCGTTCGTAGAAACCTGCGTTATTAATACACTCGAACGTTTCTTTCTCACATTGCTGAAAAATATTTTCACGGCATTCCCTCGTTTGTAGTCACATTTTCTACAACTACAAACGATAAATACGGAACTACAAACAAGTACAAACGTTTTAGAAGCGCCGACGTCGTTTGTAGTTTCTTACTCCTTTACTACAACCGAACATATCCTTCCAAATCCGTCGAAAAATCAGGTTCAGGTGATTTACCCGTTTGTAGTTAGCTTCTCTATAACTACAAACGATAAATACGGATCTACAAACTACAAACGTTTTAGAAGCGCGGGCATCGTTTGTAGTCACTTACTCCTTTACTACAAAACAACATATCCTTCTAAAATAATTGAAAAATCATTTACAGGTGATTTCCTCGTTTGTAGTTACTTTCTCTGCAACTACAAACGATAAAGACGAAACTACAAACAACTACAAACGTTTTAGAACCGCCGACGTCGTTTGTAGTTACTTGCTCCTTTACTACAAACGAACATATCCTTCCAAATCGGCGGAAAAATCAGTTTCAGGTGATTTCCTCGGTTGTAGTTACTTTCTCTGTAACTACAAACGATAAATACGGAACTACAAACAACTCCATACGTTTTAGAAGCGCGGGCAACGTTTGTAGTTACTTACTCCATGACTACAAACGAACATTTCTTTCTTAAATTGCTGAAAATTATTTTCACGGGATTTTCTCGTTTGTCGGGACTTTCTCTGCAACTACAAACGATAAATACGAAACTACACACAACTACAAACGTTATAAAAGCATTGGCGTCGTTTGTATTTACTTACTCCATTACTACAAACGAACATTTCCTTCAAAAATCGTGGAAACATCATTTTCAGATTATTTCATCGTTTGTAGTTACTTTCTCTGCAGCTACAAAATATAAATACGAAATTACGAACTACTACAAACGTTTTCAAACCGCCGGCGTCGCTTGTAGTTACATAGTTTACCACTGGGAACCAACATATCCTTCTCAAATAATGGACAAATGATTTCCAGGTGATTTCCGCGTTTGTGGTTACTTTCTCCGCAGCTACAAACGTTTCAGAAGCGCAGGCATCGTTTGTAGTTACATTCTCTGCAACTACAAACGATTAAAACGGAAGTACAAGCGTCGTTGTTAGTTACCTAGTTTACTAGTACAAACGAACATATCCTGCCAAAATTGTGGAAAAATTATTTTCCGCCGATTTCCTCGTTTGTAGTTACTTTCTCCGTTACTAGAAACGATAAATACAGAACCACACACAACTACAAACGATTTAGAATCGCGGTCGTCGTTTGTAGTAGCCTACTTTATTACTGCAAACGAACGTATCCTTCCACAATCGTGCAAAAATCATTTTCAGGTGATTTCCTCGTTTGTAGTTACTTTCTCTGTTACTACCAACTATAAATACGGAACTACAAACAACTCCAAACGTTTTGGAAGCGCGTGCGTTGTTTGTCGTAACATACTTTGTTACTACTATCGAACGTTTCTGTCTCACATTTCTGAAAAAATATTTTCACGTCATTCCCTCGTTTGTAGACACTTTTTCTACAACTGCAAACGATAAATACGGAACTAAAAGCAACTGCAAACGTTTTAGAAGCGCAGACGTCATTTCTAGTTACTTGTTCGTTTACTACAAACGAACATATCCTTCCAAGGTCGTGGAATCAATATTTTCAGGTGAATTCATCGTTTGTAGTTACTTTCTCTGCAACTACAGGCGATAAATACAAAACTGTGAACTACTACAAACGTTTTAAAACCACCGGCGTCGTTTGTAGTACTACTACAAACGATAAATACAGAACTACAAACAACTACAAACGATTTAGAATCGCGGGCGCCGATTGTAGAAGCCTACTTTATTACTACAAACGAACATATCCTTCCAAAATCGTGGAAAAATGATTTTCAGGTGATTTCCTCGTTTGTAGTTACTTTCTCTGTTACTACAAACGATAAATACGGAACTACAAACGTTTTAGACGCGCGTGCGTCGTTCGTAGAAACCTACTTTATTATTACAATCGAACGTTTCTTTCTCACATTACTGAAAAATATTTTCACGACATTCCCTCGTTTGTAGTCACATTTTCTACAACTACAAACGATAAATACGGAACTACAAACAAGTACAAACGTTTCAGAAGCGCCGACGTCGTTTGTAGTTTCTTACTCCTTTACTACAAACGAACATATCCTTCCAAATCCGTCGAAAAATCAGGTTCAGGTGATTTCCCCGTTTGTAGTTATTTTCTCTATAACTACAAACGATAAATACGGATCTACAAACAACTACAAGCGTTTTAGAAGCGCGGGCATCGTTTGTAGTTAATTACTCCTTTACTACAAACGAACATATCCTTCAAAAATCGTGGAAACATCGTTTTCAGGTGATTTCATCGTTTGTAGTTACTTTCTCGACAACTACAAACGATAAATACGAAACTACGAACTACTACAAACGTTTTAAAACCGCTGGCGTCGTTTGTCGTTGCCTAGTTTACCAACCTACAACCACCTAGTTTAACAAGCCACCATATCCTTGTAAAATAATTGAAAAATCATTTACAGGTGATTTCCTCTGTTTGTAGTTACTTTCTCTGCAACTACAAACGATTAAGATGGAACTACAAACAACTACAAACCTTTTAGAAGGGCGGGCGACGTTTGTAGTTATCTGGTTTACAACTACAAATTATCTAACCTACCGTACGTTAGGACAGATCGTTTTCCTGCTGTTACGGAGTATGCAAAGGATCAGCTGCATAGATAAATCCTGAAATATTGCATTTCCGTAATGCCTTCGTTTTAATTTTTGTCTTTTATGTCAGATATATGTTAATCAGCATTTAGGATTCACTCGAAAAATTGTTACAGGTTGTTTCATTTTTTGAAGTCCGTTTTTGTGGAAAATGAAAAAAACCCTTTAACTACGAACGAAAAAAAGTTTACTACAATCAACTACAAACGATTTTGAATGAAAATAAAATGCTAAAAGTTGTTAATTTTTATTCCGCGGGATGCCGTTTTTTTTTGGTGGTCGTAATTTTTTTCCTGCGCTACTACAAACGAAATTAAGTTTACTACAATCAACTACAAACGAAAACCTTCTGAAATCACCAAAAAAAATTGTGATTCGAAATACTCGGGTGCCAAGTTCACATAGGTGATGGACGTACGAGTTCGTACGCGTTTTCGAAAAATACGCGCTACATGTGGAAGGGCTTAAGCTGACCCTTAAGAGTTTAGGGACGCGTTTCGACATTCATTTCGACATTCGTCTTCTTTTTCGAATATCTCGGAAGTATTTATTCGGTTCATGTTCAGTTAAACGGGCTAGCCGCGTAAAGTTTATTAATCAAAAGCGCGCGGCCATGAAGGCGCAAATCACAAAACTAAAAAAAATCGCAGAGGACGCTGAATTAGATCCCGCGAATATAAACATGCGTTTAGATCGTGTAAAAGAACACTTTCGTTTATACGAAGAATTACACGATGAACTCGCGTTATTGGTCGAAGAGGAGAGTGACCAGGTTGATGATTTCGACGAGGTGCAAGATCGATTCTACGCGATCGTGACAAAGATCGAGGCGGATATACCATCGACAACGCCTCAACCTCCAAGCGTATTAAACGTGACTTCTCTGCCGATCGACGGCACGCGTCGATTCAAATTACCGGTCGCCGACCTCCCAAGGTTCGACGGTAACATCGAAAAATGGCTATCGTTGAAAAACACCTTTCTTACAATGATCGGTTCTCGCGAGGACATAACGAAATTACAAAAATTCCTATATCTAAAGAATTGCCTCGAGGGTGACGCGTTGAATAAAATCCTCATGTATAACGTGAGCGAAGGAAATTACGAGACGGCGTGGAAGTTACTCTTAGATTCCTATGACAAGGGTCGCGTTCTAATCGTGAAACAACTCGACGCGGTCTTCGAGTTATCAGTGTTGACAAACGCGACGTATAAAGGTTTGGCGCGACTCGTCGACGACATGCGTCGACATGTGAATATGCTCGCGTCAATGAACGTAACACCGGACGAACATTTATTTGTGCGACTGATCGAACGCGCGTTGCCCAACAATATTCGGGGCAAATGGGAAGAAACGCTCAATCTTGATATGTCGCCAACGCTCGATATCGCGCCAACGCTCGATATCTCGCCAACGCTCGAGCAAATTTACAAATTCGTTTCCGAGACCGCGTTTCGTTTGTGCACGCTCGAGCGAGATGCATCGCTTTCGAAACAAGAGAACAACAGCAAACGACCACTCCCGAGTATTAAAGATAAAGGCGGATTCAAGACTCGACGAGGGGAAAGCGGTGCGCGTACATTCGCGACCGGCGCGTCAGCAAAATGCGCAGTATGCAAAAGAGAGAGTCATCCCGCGTATCAGTGTCGCGAATTTCAAAAAATGACGGTCCAACAGCGGTGGAATTTCGTCAAAAGTTCGTCTCTGTGTAAGAATTGTCTGCTCTTGCACAGCGGCAAATGCGGATCGATGCATTGTAAAAACTGTCCGAGGTTTCACCACACTCTCTTGCACGGCGAGTCCCCTGCCGCAGCCATTCACGCGACTCAAGACACGGCAAAGTCGGATACTACAACCAAGTCAAAAACGAAGGTAAACTCAACATGTCGCGAAATAATTGCGCACAGTTTTACGTCGCGAGCTCCGCAGTCGCAGTTAATGCTGAGCGCTCAAATCCGCGTCAAGGAATCGCACGGTCAGTACATAAAATGTCGCGCTTTATTACATACATGTGCGACGGCACATTTCATATCGGAAGATCTCGTGAAAGAATTGAAATTACCGGCACACGCATGCTTGATCTCGGTGGGAATGATCGACGACGCGAATACAATTTCTAAAGGCGCGGTCGAGTGCACATTTTATTCGATACATAATAACTTCAATAAAACTCTTACGTTTCTGATTATCCCGAAAATCGCGGATAATGGACCGAATGAAATCTTTCCTCGCGAATCCATCGACATACCGCAGAATGTAAAATTGGCCGAACCGCAATTTCATGTGCCTCAAAAAATCGACGTCCTCATCGGGTCAGGGACGACTCTGTCATTATTATCGATCGGACAATGTGATCTATCTCGCGACGGTTGCGACCTCTTCCTAAAAAAAACTCAGCTCGGCTGGGCCGTTGCCGGCGGAAAAACGAATACCACGGTCGGAAAACGAACCTCGTGCCAGTTAATCGAATTAAAAGAACAAATCGAAAAATTTTGGTTGCTCGATGATGCAAGCACGAGTCAAATAAAGGTGTCGGTAATTACGGGTGGCGAAATTCATTTCATTCCAAGCGTCACTCGCGATTCGTCGGGACGGTACGTCGTTCGTCTGCCGTTTCGCAGCGCCGATCGAGACCTCGGTGATTCGCGATCAATTGCTTTGCGACGATTCGGCAGCTTGCAAAAAAGACTGAACGCGGATCCGATCCTCAAACAAGAATATCATCGCGTTATGAACGAATACATCGAGCTAAGCCACATGTCGCTCGCTGTCGACGAATCGCAACGCGGGTATTATCTCCCACACCACGCGGTAATAAAATCGACAAGCGCTACGACGAAGACTCGGGGTTTCTTTGATGCGTCCGCCAAGACAAGCAACGGAATATCGCTTAACGATACGTTGATGGTCGGTCCGACTATTCAATTAAAACTATTCGAACATCTTTTGCCGTTTCGCAGACACCAATACGTGATCACCGCGGATATCGCGAAAATGTATCGACAAGTCTGGATTCATTCCAGCGACCGTCGATATCAACGAGTTTTTTGGCTCCAGCATGAAAAAGTACGCGTATTCGAGTTAAACACGGTAACGTTCGGCGTGTCGTCGGCCCCGTTTCTTGCGATACGAACCATACAGAGACTCGCGGGCGATGAGAGCGCTGATAGTCCAAAGGGCGCTGAGGCTTTGACGCGCGACTTATACGTCGACGATTTATTATCGGGAACAGACACTTTCGATAAAATCGCACAAATACGAGACGAAGTCATCGAGATATTGAAGCGCGGCAGATTCGATATTCGACAATGGGCGTCAAATCACCCGCGAGCTCTAAATAATTTGATCGAGAAAAACGCAAATATCGAATTTCTGACAGACGAAAATCCTGTGCACAAGACACTCGGTGTCTCGTGGAACACGCGAAATAAAGACTTACACGGTGAAACGTATCAAGCCCTCCGAAAGAGTTACTAAACGATATATTTTATCAGAAATCGCTAAAATTTTCGACCCCCTCGGTCTACTCGGTCCGGTCATTCTTGTTTCGAAGGTGCTTATGCAGCGCTGCTGGAAGGCAAAAACTGACTGGGATGAATCCGTACCCAGCGCGCTGGATTCCGCGTGACGATCGTTCGCGGAACAACTCTCATTAATCGACAATCTAAAGATTGATCGATACGTCTCGATAAATGACCCAATCGATATTCAGATTCACGGATTTTGCGACGCGAGCAAGACAGGTTACGGGGCGTGTATATACATGCGCTCTTGCAACCAGAAGGGCGAAGTTCGCGTGAGACTGTTCTGTTCAAAGGGGCGTGTCGCTCCACTAAAGTATCAGACGATCCCTCGACCCGGACTCTGCGGCGCATGGATACTCGCTCGTCTATATCACGAGGTCCGCGAGGTATTGACCTTTCGCGTTTGCATGACAATTTTTTGGTCAGACTCGACCATAGTTTTACAATGGCTGAAAAAACATCCGAGCGTCTTAAAGGTGTTCGAAGCAAATCGCATTGCGGAGATACAAGAGGTCAGTAAAAACGCGGAGTGGCGGCACATCCGAACCGACCAAAATCCGGCTGACTCGTTATCGAGAGGTCAGCTCCCTCGGGAATTTTTAAATAACCACTCGTGGTTTCGGGGACCTTCGTGGCTGGCCCAGCCCGAATCCGGTTGGCCGCAAGTTGCCGTGACGCCTCAAAGGGATTTACCGGGAATCAAGAAATTATTTTGCATGGTCTCACAATCGCAATCGGAAGAAATGTTCGAAAATTTTTCGTCATATACACGATTAATTCGCGTCGTCGCGTATTGCTTACGTTTCGTACGCGACAATAAATTCAAAAGCGCTTCGACAATCAAAGAAATCAACGAGGCCGAGTGTCGCGTTATTCGATTAACGAGTAAGGCCACTGTAACGGCCCAAAAAAAAAGGTTTTTTCACTAATTTTTTACTCCCGAAATTGAAGGTATTTGAAAAAAAACTTTTAATGGTGGTATCGGGCATACATTAAACTTTATTATAAAATTTTTTTACAGTAAAAAAAAAAACAAAATGGCGGTTCCACCGCTATCTTCCCGGGACATGTTTTGCTTCCGGGGCTCCGCGGCACGCAGCACCACTGGTGCACTTTTGAATCTAGATCAAAAAAAAAAAAAACCATTAATCTAGAGGGCTAAAGCTAGAGAATGTCGATCGGATTTTAAAAAGTATCAATTTTTGTGGATTTGGCGTGCGTTTGAAAAAAAAATTGGTTTTTGACGAAAAAAACGGCAAGTTTTTTGTTAATAAAAAATCAATAAATAAAGTTCTTGAAAATTCCGATCGACATTCTCAAGATAATGTAAATGTTCACATCTGGTTAAAATTTCAAGTAAAAAAAATGAAAATTGTTCGAGTTATGCTGCGTGCCATTTTGAAAAACCATGTTTCGAGAAAAACGCGTTTAAAGTTTTGCGTATAGTTTTTTATTGGAAAAAATTAAAAAAAGAAGTTAAAAAAAATTTTTACCGTTAGTCTGCAATCCCAGCACCATACATTTGTCCTTCGATAGCCAAATTTTCGTCTTCTTCGTCTTCCTGGTTGATTTTTGGAGCGCGCGCGCACTTTTGGCCGCGTCGCTCAGAGATGTCTCCGCGTGCGTGATGCGTTTGGCGTCGGCTTCGATGCAGAAATTATATAACTGTACACCAATTTCCACCTCCAACATCTTGAATATTTGCAAGACGTTGGTAAGGCCGCCATTGAATATGCAAACAGCGATATCCGTCGCAATATCTAGTACAGTTTTTCCGCTTGAGGATGATTTGGGGGCCAAACTCCAAACGGTAGCGTTGAAACTTTCGTTATTGTTTTGAGTATAGGCCCCCAAGCAACGCTCCAGCAACTCGTCCCGGCTCAATTCCATGTAGATGGGTTTGATGGCTTGATAAACCTCCTCACTCATTGGCTGATTGTGATGATACGCATCCAAGGCATTTTCTGCTTTCGCTTTCTTCCAACTGCACCAATTCTCCGAACATTTTTCGTGCTGAGGCTTTTCATCCGTTGACATTTTGTGAAAAAGGGTTGCCCAGATCTCATTTTTCATATTTTTGATGGAATCGGAATTTCGACGGATTGCTAAGCCGTAATAAATGCTTAGTTCGTCAATCAATTTGGTAGTGAGTTTTCCTCTTCCCCCGAGACCTTTTGTTCCTTTTTTTAAGTTTCTCAATCGAGTGCCCATTCTTTTTTGCACGTGATCTATGCACTCTTTTTTTTTAACATCAACATTTTCATAAGGCTTCGAATCCACGATGCCTTTGAAAGTTTTGGAATCGCCATCTCCGATATAATTGCAGTCGTTTCGGAGCAAGTTTTGACACGCTTGGCGGCGACCTTCATTTCCTAAGGACAACAAATTTTTTTTCGCACAGGACCTTTTTTTTCTTATTCTAGAGGGTTTAAACTATTTTTTAAGCCAATAAAAAAAAATCGATTTTTCAAAAAATTTACAGTGGCCTTACCCCTTAATACAACAAGCGCACTTTCAAGACGAGATCGGTCGTCTTTTGTCCGAAGGAAAGGTGAAACGCGCAAAACTCGGATCTCTGAACCCGCTGGTCGACGAGAGAGGATTGCTTCGCGTCGGTGGTCGCATAAATAAGGCCGATATCTCGCTGGATCAAAAAAATCTAATGCTTCTCTCATCTCGACATCACGTAACTGATCTTTTGATTCGACATATGCACGAAAAATTCTATCTCACCGGGATTCAATCAACATTATACAATATCCGGCAAAGATTTTGGATATTGGATGGTAGAAATCAAGTTCGTAAAATCGTTCAACGTTGCGTGAGATGCATCAGGTTTCGGGCCGTACTAGGGACGTATAAAATGGCGGACTTGTCTAGATCGAGAGTGGATAACGCGTCGGCGTTCTATCACACGCGAGTCGATTAGTTCGGTCCTATACTGGTCAAAGAGAGGAAACATCGGAATCGGGGTCGCGTAAAGGTGTACGGCTGCGCATTTATCTGCATGCCGACGAAGGCTATCTATCTCGAGATCGCGAGCGCTCTTTCAACGGACGCATTCCTAGCGGCTTTGCGACGATTCATAAGTCGTTGTAGTATTCCGAGCAATATTTATTCTGATAACGGGACAAATTTTTTCGGCGCGAACAGTCAACTCCGCGAATTCTACGCATTGAGAGAATCCGAAGAATGTCGTTCTCAACTTTATGAATTCACTTCAACCAGAAAAATCAAATGGCACTTCAATCCACCCCTCTCACCTCATTTCGGGGATATTTCGGAGGCGGCTGTAAAATCATGTAAACACCATCTCAAGTGCGTCATGCGCGAGCTCTTGTTCACATATGAAGAATTGACCACTCTTGCAATCGAGATCGAACCCATTCTTAACTCGCGCCCACTGTGCCCCATTTCCACAGATCCAAACGATCCAATCGCTTTAACTCCTGCGCACTTTCTTATTGGTAGACCTCTCATTATGCTGCCGGAAAATGATTTTTCGCCTGTTCCAGACAACCGATTGTCCCCGTGGTAACTGATCACTAAGACCCGACAGGAATTCTGGCGCAGATGGCAACTCGAATATCTAAGCGAGCTATAGAATAGACAGAAATGGATAAACCCAACCGAAAACATCGCGCAGGACACTGCAGTCCTATTAATCGACAAAAATCTACCACGTATGCAGTGGCGACTGAGTCGAGTGGTCGAGTTACATCCGGGAGGCGATGGCGTGGTCAGAGTCGTCACCGTCAAAACAACTCAAGGACTCTACAAGCGGAAGACGAAATCGATTTGCGCATTGCTCATAAGCGCTTAACATTTTCGTCGACCATTCAGCAATGTACGAGTATTTGACAAATTTCTCATTTAAGATTTCAATTTCTTATCCAACTTCTCAAAACATAAGTCATCAACTCGTATTCGTTCAAGATTCAATTCAATATAAAATGTAAGATGTAAGCCGACGATATGTCCCTATGTTACATTCCAACTACTAGTTCAAAGCTAAGGTGACGATTTGTAGAAGGATCGTTTATGTGTAATAAGTTCAATGACGTAAGATACTGGTTTGAATAATTTTGTTCGTTAGCACTCCCAACGGGGGAGGATGTTCAGTGCCTGAGAGGAGTTTGCGCTCGGCCATTGCAATCTCCGTTTCTAGCCGCGCTCGGCCAATCCGCGTCAGCAGGGATGCCAAATCTCTGGTGAACGGGTAGGCGAGCGTGCAATATACAATTTTCACAGTGCAGCGCGGTCGTCCGTCGAGTGACGATAGTCGGTGACGCGCAAGGCGAGAGGGCCCTCGGTCCTCTCACATACGACTCTACTGAGTAAAACACATACGACTTTCACGAGTAAAACACGGGCAATTTGCCTATCACAAGCGGTCGGGTGAACGGCCATACGGTCCTCGATTCCCCGACCCTGAAAATACATTTGATGATCACAGCGGTTGGGGGAACGGCCACACGGTCCTTGATTCTCCGATGCGCGGGTGAACGGCCACACGGTCCTTGATTCTCCAAGCACGGGTGAACGGCCACACGGTCCTCGTTTCTCCGACCCTTGATCACGTCTTACCAAAAAAGCACAGCAACAGCTGACGAATCCTCGGTAAAGGTCATCAAAACCAAAATCGAAGGTTCAATACGAAATAACGCGCGAGATCGCAATGGTACAAGCCAACCGGGCTCTATGCCTTTTTGTACACGCAAATACACAATCGTCACATCGTCGTGGGTTTTTATGCCGCAAGGCTTTTCCCACAAGAGCCAATAAACGTAGAAAATACGATGGCTCAAACGCGAGTGTTTTTCATTTCGTAAAAAACCTCACCCTCCATCCTGCATTCGAAAATACATATCCAAAACTACGAGGCGAGTTCGCAATGGAGGAGCTTCGACAATACAGTGCTAGTCTGCTGACGTCACAGCTGCAACCTCCGAATGATCGGCTATCACAGGAAGTTGGTTCAGAGTCCTATGATACGTGGTCGAACCGAGCGATCTGAATGTGTCTCTATCGGAAAACTCGATTCAAAATACTGTCAATGTAAAAAATGTTCGAGGATTCCATGCACTGCAAATACGATTTTCAATCATTTGTGGTTCGCTAACAACTTTTGGAATAAATTATTCTAGCAATACATTTTGAGGGACACCACTGTGACGGCTTCAAAAAATCGATTTTTTGAAAACCATCTAGAAAAATCTAAAATACATTTAAGATTAAGATGCCGTTGGACTCAGGTCGAAAAAATAATTATTTACGGAGATATTGAATATTTTGTGAAGCGGTGCAGCGCTCCGTGACGCTCGGGGTCTCGCGCAGCTGCGCGCCTCAGGGTCGGCAGGTATACCGGGCCTTTCCCAGGTCCTGCGGGTCTTTCCCAGGTATTCTTTTATCTCCCTTCACAAAAACCGGCTATTGTTATAAATATAGTTTCGAAAAAAAGCCATAGGCGGCGATAATTGAAAAATTTTCAAGGCAGGTATAGGGATAGCGTCATAGCGTCAGTTTGCGAATAGAAGCGACGCTACGCGTGTCTAAAACTTCCGAACCGTTATAGGTCCGAAACTAGTTCTGCAGAGTATGTGAGCACGTCGGAGAAAAAGTTAAAATCGTCGGACGATTTAGAGGTCGGTGTTACTAACGATTTTGGTTGTCGTATAGTACACCTCCTCAATGCATTGAACATTATATCGACGTTAGTGAAGTGCAAAGTGTGTGATCGCGATATAAAGTTTACTGAAAAAAGTTTGCGCGGACTCGGATTCAAAATCGAGGTCGATTGCGGCCATTGTGAAAAAGTGCAAGTCAATTCGTGTCATATGATTGACAATGCATACGAAATAAATCATCGGATCGTATTCAGTATGCGTCTTCTTGGCGTCGGTTTGAATGGCCTGATGAAGTTTTGTGCATTTATGGACCTACCGCGCCCCATATTTCAGTCTTTCTACGATCGAATCTTAAATTCGATTTCGATTGCCACTAAAGCTGTGAGCACAGTGAGCAAACAAAAGGCTGCAATTGAGGAGACAATTTCGTTGGAAAATGGGGTGGAGGACGGAATTATCGTTTCAGGCGACGGATCGTGGCGTAAGCGCGGTTTCAGCTTTCTTTTCGGCATAACATCGCTAATCGGTACACTCAAAAAGTGATCGACGTTATGGTGAAATCGACATATTGAAAAGCTTGCGAGCATTGGGAAAAAAAAGAAAGCACCGCGGAGTACTGGGAATGGAAAAGTACCCACGACGATGAGTGCCAGGCGAACCATAGCGGCTCCGCCGGAAAAATGGAAGTCGACTCAGCTGTCGATATGTTTCAACGGTCTGAAGTGCTCTATGGCATAAAATATAAATATTATATTGGTGACGGCGACTCTAAAACGTTTCTGGGCATATCGAATAGCGATCCATACGACGGTTTCGTGATAAAAAAAAGAGTGCATCGATCATGTCCAAAAACGTATGGGGACGCGCCTCCGCGAAATCGTGAAAAAACAAACAGAATTATCCGGCAGAGGAAAGCTCATCGGAAAATTGATTGACGAGTTGAGCACATATTACGGCTTGGCTGTTCGGAGGAAGAGCGATGATGTTGAAAAAATGAGGAAGGCAATTTGGACAACTATCAAACATAAAATATCCACAGATAGTGAGCCACAACATGACGATTGCCCAGAGGGAGCCGAGTCGTGGTGTTCGCGGCAGCGAGCGGTCGCAAGCGGTAATATTTCTGAACATCGCCATAAGCCGCCTCTTCCTGAGGAAGTATTGGAGGCAATTACGCCAGTCTTCGAAAATTTGAGCTGAGACGATTTGCTGCAGCGTTGTTTGGGCGACTTCACGCAAAACAACAACAAAAGCTACAACAAATCAGTTTGGGCTATAGCCCCCAAGTGTCAGTCCGGGAGCAGAAAAATTGTCGATATTGCAGCTGATATCGCGGTATTATTATTCAGTGATGGCCTGAGAAGCCTCCTGAAAGTTTTGCAGACGTTAGGGATAACTATCGGCCCAAATTGTGTCAATTTTTGCGTTGAAACCGACGCAGCGCGGATCGAGCTGGCGGAGCGCTCGCTCACAGACGCTGCCAAAGAGGCAAGAAGAGCCTCTACAAGTTCGAGAAAAGATGCTCGAGACAATGATTTGCTTCTTGAAGGTCAGCTATATGGTGCCGGCATCGCTGATTAAAGGTAAAAAACTTTTTTTCCAATTTATCGCATAAATTAACAAACCTAAAACTTTGAACGCGTTTTTCTCAAAACTACTTTTTTTAGTGCAGCACGTAGCAGAACTCGAGAAATTTTTATCCGATTGACTTCAAATTTGGACTGCATCAATAAAACTAGATTATCTAAAGAAGTACATAGGATTTTTTCGATATCTCAATAATAAAAAAAAGTTATAGCCTATTTTCGACAAGAAATTTTGCTCGAAAATCGTCCTTTAATTGCAAGAACGTGCCTATTTTTTAAAAATCAATATTTTTTCAAATCCCTGTGTACTTCTCTTCAAAATATCATATTATTAACGAAAACACTCGGTATTTTTTTTCAGATCGACTCTGAAGAGAGTTCTGCTGCGTGCCGCGAACCACTGCAGAGGCAACAGTACCTGACGCGGGAGCTTCCCCAGCGTCACCATGGGGCGTGAAAAATTTGAAATTTTTTTTTCATGTAGCTTCAATAAACAACGAACAAAACAAAAAAAAGTTTTCGAATATCCCTTTTTTTTCCACAAAAAAAAATTCTTGAAAAATGGCAAAAAAACATGGAGTCACAGTGGTGTTCTGCCTTAATATTACTTACAATCGTTTCGGGCTGCGTTGCTCGGGGACAATTTCCCCGCGGTCTCGTCACACGCAAGCTCCTGCTCTCTAACACGGGGACAATGTCCCCGTGTTGCACTCCCTCACACTCGCTCTTACGCTCTAACACGGGGACACTTTCCCCGCGCTGCACTCTCTCTCTCTCTCGCTTGCCCGTACGCACACGGAGAGTGTTACCGCGTAACACTCCGTGAATAAAATGGTGAAATGATAAAAATATTGTATTAAATGAAGAAGCTAATATAGTCTGACGCCTCTGTGCGGGTCCGCCGGGTGATGAACCGGGACTTATTACACCGCCGCGAGTGCTGCTATTATTAGGAGTTTTTATCCGACTCCAGGAGCGCACCGTGGACCGATCGGAACTAATCGTCTTCACCACCACCGAACCGAGGTAAGCTTCATCGCCATCGGCTCGATGGGGGTTTTCGTCGACGTCCACGAAAAATTTTCGCCCGCTTCCGGAGTCCGACGGCAAAAACTCCCAGGCGTTGGAATGCCCGATCGGCGGATTTTGCGACCAGGCGATCCCTGGTCAACGACACCCGACCGGGCACATTCGGCCGCACTTGCACGGGCTTGCACCCAGCACCACACAGAGGCGTCATTACAGAATTGTATATATGTGAAAAAGGAAAAAAAATTGAATCCGTGGGACCGGACGTGACAGAGGTGCTGTCGCACAGTAAAGGTCACCTCCCCTTCTTTAAATAGGACGGTACATTTTTTCAACTATCTTGTAGAGCATCGAAAACTGCATAAAAAACATTGAGGCGTCAAAGTCGTTCAAGGTCATTTAACATCAAAAAGTGACATGAACTTTATTTTCATGTGAAATTACCTTTATTCACAGTAGATGTTCAAAGTGATTGCCATTGGAATCAATGCAGTATTGCAATCTCGTCATCACGAATTTCTTATCTGTCTTAAGTGTGTATTCAAATGAAATTATATCGATTATAGAGGGATTACGTAAAGCTGAAATCATTTATTAACTCGACATCGGGAATTTACGCGCATTCTCAAAATGAGTGTTGATGTGTTTGAACGGCAATTGGATAAGAGTGCAGCCCTTAGTAAACAAGGTCCTCCAGGCAGACCGGGGATTGGATTCCAAACCACCGCAGATGGTCATTATGACTTGCGGTAGAAAAGATTGTGTAACATTGCCAATCCAGAAGGACAAGACGATGCCATCACCCTAAGTGCTTTACATAAAAAATCCCGAATTATCATTAAGAACATAAGCAAAGAAATAAATAGCAAAGAGTAACCTGTTGCTGGATAATGGGCTTGAAGCTACCATGAGAGACATTGCAAAGACGCTCGCGGCTGATGTCAAATCTCTACAAGATTTAGTGATTCGTAATTCAAACATCAATACGGAATTGGATGCAGGCCTGAGAAGACTGGAAAATGAACGAGAAAAAGAAAACTCTCGTGCGGGAGCTACACACGCCTGCTCGACGATACCGCGTCGACATGTGGACATCCGTGGTTTGGATGAAACTTGGCAAGCCGATGTCATCGATATGTCATCGTACGCGTATCACACCTCCAAACACAAATTTCTCCTTACCGTCATTAATACTGTCTAAAAATTCGCCTGGGCAGTACCAATGCTGAGTCAGAATGGAAAAGATGCAGCAGCTGCAATTAAGTCGATACTCGTTAAGGGACGCATACCGCAGAACTTGCACGTTGATCAGGGAGAAGAATTTTACAATTTTGACTTTAAATCCCTAATGAAACAATACAGTATTCACATGTATTCAACATATAGCAATTGAACGGCATCCATTTGCGAGCGTTTAATCCTACTTTGAAAAATAAGATGTGGATGCAATTTAGTCTTGGTGGTAATTCTGTATGGATCAATATACTTGATAATCTCTTAGCTGAGTGTAACAGTTCGGTGCATCGCACCATTAGGATGACACCGAGAAATGTAAATGTAGGAAATGAGAAGCGTATATTGCAGCAAGTTTTCGATAAGGGTCAGCCTCCAGTAAAGACATCACCAAAATTCAGCATTGGCGATAAAGTGAAAATCAGCAAATTCAAGAGTGTTTTTGAAAAGAGCTACACACCAAATTGGACAACAAAAATATTCACGATATATCGTGTCAACAAAATGCATCCGGTCACGTACCGTTTAGAGGACCACAAAGGTAATCCCATCGCTGGTGGTTTCTATGAACAAGAAGCACCCCAGTGTCAAGTACCCCGATATCTACCTCATTGGACAAGTATCGAAGAAGTGCGGCAATCGAGTGTTTTCAAAATGGCTAGGTTTCGACAATAGCCATAATAGTTTGATAAGTAAATCTGATTTGTAGCCGGAAATAAAGAGAATGTGAAAATAAAAATCTTCGAGTTTTACGCCTCTTTTCCTGAAGTGCTGGATAATCACCGGCTTCAGATGTGGTGCTCTAAACCGACTCCACAACAAGCATCTCAACCTTTATTCCTCTGTCTATCTCTCTTGCCTTATTTAATCCCCCCTTTTCCGTGGAAAGTGTGAATGAGGAGGTCGAAAAAATAATTAGTGAATAAACACACACGGAATACAAGCCGTTTTCTTTATTTACACAAACAAAAACCATACACAAAAGTCGATCATTATTTTTACAGAATGTACATTTTTTTCACGACGGTATTCTGTAATGCCCCCATGGTAGGATTTCGGGTGAGGCAGGTATGATATACCGCTCATCGTCATGTGGACTTACAGCGATTTTTGCCTCACGGATGGTATAGACTTAGTGCAACTTTGATCTAATGCATGTTTGACTACCCATCATTTCGATTTCTGCATTTAGACATCGAGAATAATCCCCAAACGTTATAGTCCGAGTGACAACGCTACTTTTTACACCTTCAACGTTTTTCGTGTCTTTTTTCACTTCGACACGTGTCGCATACATTTTCGACCGGAGTCCAATAAACTCAGTCATGATCGCACCATTGCACTCGTCTTTCATGAGACCGGGTACCTTTTTGTTGACAAGAGGCATACCATACCTATTGTCCACCGGATAATCGCTCGTATCGAATTTCTTGATGTCGCGCTTCATGTCTGCATATATGCCTATGCTTTGAATTTCATATGTGAGGCTGTCTGTATCGGTATACATAACTTTGCATTTATTTCGATACAGACGTGCCATATACTCATGATGAAATTCATATAAACACGTCTTGAAAATGTCGAGTATGCACATACCCACAATTATCGGCTTGTTGAATTTCACCTCGATGTTGCGCAATTCTACAGCAATGACCTTTTCGGGAAAAATGCTTCGGCTGTGGAAGTTTGGCTTCGCAATCGTTGCCTTTGCACCATACCTACCCTCCATTGTGCCAAAAGTTTTACGTCTGCATGATTGCCCACATTCTCCATCGTTTTCCCAAACACCGCATTGTTCATTAATTTGAATACATTTTTTCAAAATTATTTTTGGGCCGCGTTCGAAACTGAGTATTCAGCTCGATATACGAACGTAGCCATGTGGATTGTGTGAACTGTAAAATTCTATGGATTTTGGTGAAGCAAAGTCCATGCTTTAAACACTGTTGTAAATTGCGATAATGTATAACGTATCGTTTTTTATCATAGACGGTTGCGAGAAGCTTCACCTCTCGCTTACCCGGTGGTTTTTCGCGTGTGGGGCAAAACAGCAAATCTTTGTGCGCATCATGTAGAAATTGCGGATATTCCATATCGACCTCAAGGATGTAGCCTCTAGGTGAATCTAGCGCAATGGATGATAGATCAAACTTGGACACATCCTCGACCCATTGAAAATTTGCATATGGCAAAGATTGGCACATTGCCCACCCATACTAATTATTTAGGTCAAAATACATCAAGTATGATGATGTTTTCAATGGATCAAACGACTCCATGTACTTATTATTAGCACGGGTATACCTGTTTGAGCATTGACTCAGACGAATAAGACCATATCGATTTTTGTTAGTAATTCAAATTTAACGTTTGTATGCTTAAGTATTGCATCCCAAGTGTACCCGGGCAAAGTGTAGTTATATGCGGGATCCAGTCCATAACTCTCAATACAGGTATGTCGAAAGTTTCCAAAAATATCCCCTAATAATAAGATGTCTGTCTTCCAGTAGAAATCTCTCGCGTGGTGGTAAGCAAGTGTCGTCCAGCTTGTCCACATCGTCTATATATTCACATGGGAAAACCACTTCTCGCGTCAACAAATTGAAATCGTCAGTCGATATGTCTGCAAATTGCGTCCGTGAGATTTTGAGTTTGTCAGCTGTCAAAAATGATGCTAATTTGTCAAGACTAGGGGAGAGAAATTTGTAAGAACCAATAAAGCGTAATTGAATCTTATGTTTTGAATCGTCCAGAATTTGAACATGATTTGTGAATGAGATGTATTTCTCTTTTGTCATTGGAAATAGGTCAGTTTTTCCTCAGAAAGCTGTGCCTACTTCCTTGATAATAAAATGTGCATCATAACCCGATAAATTATGGAATACTATGGGAATAAAAAATTATTATTTGTAATTGAGGTTGTATTTGGAATGCGCTGGACCACTATAACGTTCGGTCACATGGCAATGATCTCGAACGCGTACATCGTCTTCCGCAAATGATTTCTCACAAATATGACATTAAGTGGTATTTCGAAAAGTCGTCCACTCGGTTGGTGTTAGAGGTATCATCGGCAAATTATCGCAAAACAATGCTTTTTATGCGCAATGCCAGGTTTTTAAGTTCTTCTATAAACCATGCCATGGAGTCAGCATTGCGACGTGAATTATACGAAGAGAGCTATTCATTGTTTGTCGCGTTCTCCTCGTCAGTCTTTGCTAATACACACTCCAAACCGGCATACACGATGAATGGGTGTCGGTCTTTCCGGTTGAAGTTCGTGAACTGGACCCACTTATTGGTATCGTTCGGTATACCGATGGCAGAGTTGTTTATTGCGCTACAATGAACCTCATGCGACTGCAGTTTATCCTCCGATGAGAAGTAATGCAAACAGCTACCAAAAATTATATTAAAAAAAAATGTTTTCTAGGGGATATCATATACACACATATGTGTGTGTATATTGGTTACGTTAATTATTACATACCGTTCACATATATATTTTTGATGACCGTTTCCGTTGAGTTGCGCGTGCACCTGCCTCGACAGATTTTTTATCCAAGCGAAATGTCCCACATTGTTGTCCTCCGTATCTTGTAGGTATAGCAAATAAACATGCTTTTCCTTCTTGAATTGGGACACACGTATTGGAGCAATGTTATTTTTGTTGTTGGTGGTGGTATATACATTGATTGGTAAATTGTTTCGAAGCTCAAATTTCTTGATTTACGGTATAGTCACTGGGAATTCAACATCTAGTAGATTGAGTATTGTTGAATAATGGGGGTATGAAGATGGACGGGCACTGTTTCGGTCGGCGGGATGTAGAGCGGCAGTCACGGACCATGCAAAA
Organism: Ophion costatus; assembly: GCA_951751655.1. Taxonomy (NCBI): domain Eukaryota; kingdom Metazoa; phylum Arthropoda; class Insecta; order Hymenoptera; family Ichneumonidae; genus Ophion; species Ophion costatus. The sequence continues at coordinate 11,384,731 of OX632362.1, read as the reverse complement.
CATGCATTGTCATTGGACTTGACATTTACAATGGCATGCTCATCATTATTTTCCTTGATAATTTTTGATGCCACCCGGCGCGCATTGGATTATACTTATTCACACTTATGGCTAAATTGAGAATTTTTAACAAAGTCCACCCACTATCGCGTTCTTGAAATTCATCAAGAGATGTTAGAGTGGGTTCGACAACGCGTTGCTCTACTCGTTTAAATCAGATGTCTAGACAAGTTCAAAGTTTTTCGTATTGACACTTTTGTTTCCATGCTTATCACCTGCCACAAATTCACCGCTGAACGTGGTATTAACCTTTGTCACACACAAAATGTTCCTCAGCAATCTTTTTCACATGTAAAATCACGATGTCTGTGGCATCTTCGAGAAATTGCCGTGGGTCAAAATGGTCGCGATTAATGACTGAACCAGTCAATACACGATTTTCAAATGACGATTCAATGTTCCGCCAAACCATACCACTTTCTCGCGCACTACATCCCTCACCCTCGTGAATGAAAGGTTGACGCACTGAGTTTTTGAGACCTTCAAGTCGCGTTATTTGAGCGATTAATGCTTGTCGATATCCAATCGATAATCGCTGGCGTTTATTACGGCTTTGTTTTCCAACAACTCATCAAATTCACTTTACTAATGCTCCCACACATTATACGCTTCTACTAAATTTATAACTGTTGGTTGTTCTCGTAATCTTGCTTCTGATATGCCGCTAGACATTTTTATAAGCTTTTCAACAAAACAAAAAAGTTAAAGTCAGACGAGAAAAATGCAATTTTCCGAGCAGCGGTCCCACCCTCCACAACATTCGAAGAAAAATAATTTTCCGTCTTCATCCTCAACTGACGATCTTAGAAGTCTGGCACTATACTCTCTCAGACTTTTGTACTGCAATTTAGTACTACAGTGGGAATAGAGCATGAATATATATATATATATAGAACGGTTAATATAGATATGAGGAGGGGAGCATATTGTGGGGTTTTTAAGTGTCAGCTGCGTTCACGGTGGAAAATGTAAAGTAATCTGGTATCTGGATGGAAAATACAGCGATCACCAGTATATGGACTGAAATGTTTGATAGGATATCAGGAACATGAGAGGAACAGGCTATAACGCGTTAGGGCATTTGCGCTCAAGTTATTCACTGGAAACCGAGATTCCAAAAGAAAATATGGCGATTACCTGTATGATTTTCTCATACGCTGTCGGCAAGCGTGGTTTTGTGGAAATCGTAAAATACGTAAATTCTATCAGGTCAACATCCGCCTTTACTGATCGAGTTTTACTTTAACCCTCCGGCGATAGTAAGGAAAACATCATAATCACTTGTATGATTTTCCCATAGGCGATCGCCAAACGCGGTTGTGTGGAGATTGAGCCCTAGCAGGACAGCTTCCGCCTCTACTGATGGATTATTTCTTTTTTGATAACCCCACTCTGGAGATGGCAGAGGAAAAAGAACGTTAGGAGGAAAATCTTTTCGCTCACCCTTAGCTTGGATGAGGTATCTCAGAAGGTATATTTGTTTGCACACCTGCCTCCACTATTACCTACATGTGATGAGAAAAAATTATAAAAAGTCCGTTGTCCTCTTGTTTTTCCATGTCCACGATACTGCATCCCATGAGTTTCCACTAATTGAAAAGGACTCGGATAGCCGTTTTTCACCATTCTAGTCTCTCCAATTCTGGAGAGTGATTTTGAAAAGTGCTGTGGTGCAACGTACAACAATGGTTGATCAAATCCATGACATTGAAGTAATCGATATTGTCCACGACAATGACGACGAAATGGTTGGTCAAATTCGCGACATTGAAGTGATCGATTTTGTCAGCGACGATGATGACGCAATGGATGATCAAATCCGCGACGTTGAAGTGATCAATATTGTCAGTGTCGACGACAATGACAATGAGATGGAAGTGATAGAAGAAGAAGAAGAAGAAGAAGAACTGGACAGTGATGTCGAAGTCAATGAATCCGCTTATGAAAGTGATTATGATGAAAACCATGATAGGCGAGAATACAGAGTGGATCTGAAAATTATTCATAATCTTAACCGTCAAACTGTTTATTGCGTCAATTATTATTACTTTATTCCATCTCGTGGTGTAAAATGTTGTACGAGGTGCATATTGGACATGGGTGCAATGGCTGACAGAGTGAAAACAGTGCGTGGTCACTACCGAGAAACGTATGACGCAATGAGCGGGATCTTCTGCAGTAACTGCCGAGATCCACTCCATGAAATTGTTTTAAGCAGTGTGTGCACCACTTGCTTAAACGGATTCCTTTCTGTGCCTGAAGAAGTTGATGCGGCTCCAATGAACAATATCGCCGCCGATGACGACGAGGACAGTGACTTCGACAATGGTGTTAATGAAATAGACGCCATGGACGTTGATGAACTGAGAGATGATCTCGAATTCAATGACTCAGGCTATGAAAGTGACTGTGATGTCGAAAATCATGATGTCCGAAAATGTAGACTCGACTTGCAACCCCATCGTATTATCAATCCGAGAGCTGTATTCTGCATAGATTATTTTTATATTACATTGAATGATAGGACGATGTATTGTACTTCATGCTTCCTCGAAGACCGAGACATGTTTGTGGCAGCAAAAGCCGTGCGAGGCCACTACCGGGAACGTTTCAACGCGCTGAGTGGACTTTTCTGCAGTACATATCGAAATCCGCGTCATCAAATTGTCCCATGCAACATGTGCTCCACCTGTCAACATGGATTCTCGGTTAATTGTAAGTTTTATCAGTATATAATATTATTCTAAATATTATAGTGACATCGATTAATAAGAAAAAATGCACGTTTTTCTGGTTCCAGAATAATCGCAGTATTCGTGCGTCTTCAACGCATTTTAAACCCTGAACACACACACACACACATACACACACACACACACACACAACAGACTTCCGTGCGGGCGTTTTTGCAATGTATAACATCTACATTGTGACGTGACTTTTTGGGCTCCCGTCCCCCTGCATTAATGGGTGTCGACCAGTGGGTCGGATTTGCGACCTTGGTAGCGTCTCGTGGACTCTGGGCCAGAAGGTTCGCGTACTCCCGGCGTGTGGACGATACCTTTCTAAGAATGCCAACCTACCGCGATCGTCGCGTCTAGCTTACGTTTGCGTGGTTACCTGCCGATGATTCTCTGCGTGGTTGTAATTACGGAATCATGGCGAGAAGGGCATGTACCGGGTCACGGGGCGGGGGGGGGGGACAAAAGTGAAATGTGAATAATGCCTCATCAATTTCCGGATCGGGACGAGCAAGCCAAGGGAGGGAGGCGCCGTCAGGTGCTTGAGAACGCTGCTCGCGGGTCGTCCTGCTCCGAATAAGAAGAGAAGATCCCGGGGCGCGGTACCCGGTTCAGTCCGTCGCGTCACGCCGGACGCGTTGGTCCCAGTGGACCCGTATATGCCGTTTTCATTAACGCTGGTGAGCGTCATACCACCAAGCTTGTGGATAAGGATGCTGGAGGGAACGCTGAACTAAGACCAAAATACAGAGTCGCTCGTCCCTCTCGACTTCGCAGCCTGGAGCTGTATCATCCCTACGACACTCTAGGGTTCCTTGGACCGTGAAAATAAGCGGCGCCTCGGTCAGGGGAGTCCTGACGGAGGATCAGCGGCCGGGGTGACATCTACCTGGTGGCATTAAATTGTGGGCCCACCGCCTTTACCTGTGACGCCAGGACTGTGCGCTGGAGGCCTCGCCCCCGCGCTCGGGGTCACGTCTCGACTGCGGGAGGAAGGGTCCCGAGAGTCCGTGCTGGATCGCGGTGGGAATAGGCGCATGCGTACGGGTTGGCGGGGCGTGGTCGCGCCGTCCCCGTGGACCGCGGGAAGAACGACGTAAGACGCGGGACAGAGCGAGATGGAAATAACTCGCGTGAAAATTCGGCGAGAGTAGGGGGAGCGCCGCGTGGGTAGCGTCACGTGGGTACGGGGAGAGCCGCGAGCACGCCGTGACAGCGAGCAGTCTAGAAGCTTTTGTCTTAGGAAACGGATGCAGGGCAGAGTACCACGAGCTGGGCGTGAAGGTCGCCGGCAGAGACAACCACGGCGGTGAGTTCCGTCCCGCGGTTCTCCATCGTCCTCCAATACTTATTATGTTGAGGACCAAGAGGCGATTTCGAAAGCCATGGTGGGGTCCGTGTCCTCTGAGGAGGGCCGAAGGCGGATTGATTTGGGCGAGTTAGTCGCCATCTTGTCAGCGATTCCACGCTCCTTAGGCATGGAGGGGACGATTCGAGTCGTGTCGCACAGAAGGGCTCCTGGCTGTGTCATGGGTTCGTTCTCGCTCGCTCGTCCGACTAGCATAGAGCATTTCGGGGCTTATTTTATAGCCTACGAGCAAATGCCGTAAATAATAAGGCGAAAACTGAGTAATGCTGGTAATTGACCGGGCAAGAGGCCATTTCGGTTTAGAATTATCGTCACCGGAGATTTTCCGACGAAGATCTCGTCGAGTATGTAGAATCCTCCGAATAATTCGAGCGAGTTATGTTTCTCTAGTGTCTCTGCACGCGCTCAATGCCATCGCGTCGGTATGTCGGTTGTTTGTTTACTCAGGGCGCTGGCTAGCCTCTGCTTTCTTTTTTTCGTGGTATGCGAGCTCACCGAGCCGTCGTATTGTTCCATAGCTGGGACCCGCAAGTATATGCGTACCGGACGTGGCGCTGAGGTGTTTGCTCGGGCTCGAATATATACCGGGTGACGGCGACGCGAGCGCGGAGCCCCAATGGGTGATGGCGTAAATTACGTAAATTACTTATTGAATTCAGACCATCTAAGCATTACTGTGAGGAATGGCGTAAATTACATTACTGCCTATTGAATTCAGACTATCTAAGCATTATTGTGAGGAACGGCGTAACTTCCGTTACTACCGACTGAATTCAGACTATCCAAGCATTATTATATGGAATGGCATAAATTACCTTACTACCTATTGAATTCAGACTATGTAAACATTATTGTGAGGAATGGTTTAAATTACGTTACTACCTATTGAATTCAGACTATCTAAGCATTATTGTGAGGAATGGCGTAAATTACGTTACTACCTCTTGAATTCAGACTATCTAAGCATTATTGTGAGAAATGGCGTAAATTACGTTGCTACCGATGGATTTCAGACTATCTAAGCATTATTGTGAGGAATTGGGCACATTGCGTCACTACCTATTGAATTCAGACCATCCAAGCATTGTTGTGAGGAATTGCGTAAATGACGTTACTGCCTAGTGAATTCCGTCCGGCTAAGCAATTATTGTGAGGAATTGTTTAAATTACGTTACTACCTATTGAATTCAGACCATCTGAGCATTATTGTGAGGAATTGTGTAGATTACGCTACTGCCTATTGAATTCTGACTATCTAAGCATTATTGTGAGAAATTGCGCAAATCGCATACCTACCTATTGAATTCAGACTATCTAAGCATTATTGTGAGGAATTGCGCAAATTACGTTACTACCTAGTAAATTCCGCCAGGCTAAGCAATTATTGCGAGGAAATGCCGAAATTACGTTACTACCTCTTAAATTCGGACTGCCTAAGCTAACATGTCGAGGGATTGCGTATATTCTGATACTGCCTACGAAATTCCGACGATCTAAACGAGTATGGCCAGTGAGTGCGGGAATAGCGCTTCTGCCCCCAGGATTATTTCATTCATATCGGCGGAACTCGACGGTTGTATCAGACGCTTTGTATTGGATTGAGTGGTCCTTACGCCTTTAATAAATTAGTGTTAACAGGACTAGCCACGAGATATTTCTATTTGACCCTGGTTTACAATCCTGTCCTTTCACGGCGTTGACACTCGCCCTCCGACCCTGCCCGTCTGCCATCAGCTCTGACGAGCCAAGATAGGCGGGCCGACTTGGCCGTGCCGCCCGCCTCCTCGGGTGTCCTACCATCGATGGATCGCTCGGGGTACCCCTCTTAAAGGCGACGGATGGTCGGCAGTAGTCCGATACCTAGCGCCCATGGTCCCCGGTGGATCGTCGTGCGCCCGTGCGGGTTGGGGCGGTATGGGCCGAGAAGTGTGCGGCATAAAAACCCGTTACAAAATGGCGCCCAATGTGGGGCCCGACGAGTGTCAAGACGCCTTGGCGTGCGATGCCTTATGAGTTTTGTGGTTGCTTTCTAGAATAGGCTAAGTTGCGAGAGTTCTTCGCAAGAACGGTCGCGTATTGGCGAGAGACTTCGGATGTTCTTAGCGGCAATAATAAATGCCAGCAGCGGACGAAGAGTTTCAGCTTGTACAACCAGTAACCTTTGATTGTTTGCTGATATGATACGTGTTGGTGCTCGTCGTCGCTGTTAATTTTAACAGGGTTGAGCTGAGGTCCTATCTTCATACTGAGAAGTCGTATTATTGGTTGGTTTGGCTTCGTGTTCCTCGAATGGGATTATGAATTTTTTTGTTCTTGGGGCCGACAGTCAGTTATAAGTACTGTTGATGCGTACACCCTCGTGGAGATTCCTTTGTTTCAATAGTAACTACTGAGGGCAAGCTACGGCTAATTCGGCAAAAACTGGCGAGATTAGCGACTACGGCCGTGGACAACGGAAGAGAAAACCCAGCGCCATTAAGTAAACATCGGATTAAGCCGAAGAAGAACCATTAATCCCCGCGAATATAGACTTTGTTCGCCAACCAGGACGCTGGGCAACAGCTGATAAATTGTCCGTAAGAAATAATAACGTTGGCCCCTGTTATCATTGTTTTTTTCTCTATCTCCTCTATTTCGTTCGGCCCCTGTTCTCTGTATTGCTGGTCACTGCCTAACCCACCCCCCTGGGTTTTTTTGGGCTCGTCACGTGTCTCCGTTTTGGAGAGGCGGTCTCAATGGGGGATAATATATACGGCTCCCGTGAGGATTGTCGAGTAGTTCATCTTGAATCTGGATGAGTGACCCTTCGGGAGAAGCAGGCATCAGTGAGCGTACTTAGCAGTTATCCCAAGAGCTTTTTGGTTTTTTTTCTGTGAGGAGGTCTGAGCCCAAATCCCACAAACACTAAGCGAGAAGAGTCGTCAGCACATACGGTACTGCGATTGGTGGTTACTCCTGGGAAGTCCAGGTCGTTGGAGGGCCAGCCCCAGTGACGAACTGGAATGGTTGAGGAGAGTGACGAGGGAATAATCCCCGAAGCCTGCGCTAGGCAAGAGGAGCCTAGAGTGCCCGAGGCAACATCGAAACCTGCCGGATTGCCCGCCTCGCCCCCTGCGGCGTGCGCATGGGATTCGGGCGCGAATCAGATGGACCCGCGTATGTGGGGTTCCCCGTCAGCGTACGCCCACCAGCGGTCACGCGCACCCGGTCCCGCGGCCGGTACTTCGACTGGACGTAAACCGGGCGGGCCTCTACGGCCGGAAGTGGCCTTCTGGGGTACGGATGAGTACGCTAATTTGTACACCACGGGTTGGGCTCACGGGTTGGGCCACTCCTCGTTCCAGCCGCCAGACGAGTCCCACTGTCCAGGGTACTACCGGCTCCGGGCCAGCACGGTCTATTGGGCTAGTGCACCGTGTTTGACCACAGGCACAGCTCCTCCCTCCGGAGGCCGGAGATTTCCGCCAGCCACGGCTTCTACGCCGCCCGGGTTTAAGCTTTTGCCTACACGGCCGGAAGGCGCGGAGGGTTTTAAGGGAGACTTTGTCCTTGAAATTTTCAAAAAATCAATTTTTTATTTATTACGGATTCTTAATCTACATGTAAGTAGAAATAAATCTGTCGAAGCGCTTCCCGGATTTCGAACGTTTACGATATTTTAAACGCATTTGAAGTTGACACAGTCAGCGCGTTCTGACCGTCTCAGCGGGGCGCCCGGCTAGCTTGATTCCTGCAGGTCTCAGCGCGTCTGACGCAGGTATACAGAGCCTTTTATGCTTAAAAACCTTTGAATCGGGTCCCTACTTTCTCCATTATGGATTTTGCAACGGTTATTTCAGTCTGGCTTCGGCATTGAAAGCGAAAACATCGTAGCGTCTGTGTTTTTTGTTTTTCGTTTTTCGTTATTTTCAAATAATTTATCGAAAATTTGTGCGCAATATGCCTCGAAAGGGTACAAAAGATCATCCGAAACAGTACGGGCGCAAAACATCGCATCCGCAACCTCCTGATCGCTGGGAATTTGAAAAGAGCAAGTCTTTCACAAGCACGTCAGCGCAGAAAATTTTACAAAGTGGCAAATTGGGAAGTTATGAACTAAGTGTTGATTCAGTGTCCTGCTTTTTGATCTTCGTATAAGTTTTTAATTTTTTATTCGACAACGTTTTGTGTAAAGAGTGCAACGGCCGAGTCGCTTTTTCCATGCGTCATCGACGAGGCATCGGTTTCAAACTGAATTTAAAATGCGAGTGCGGGGAAAAAGTGTTACTTCGTGTCCAATTATCGGTAAAGCTTATGAAATAAATCGCGTTTGTTTTCCGTTTATTAGGCCTCGGAATAAACGGTTTGAGCAGGTTTGTGGCATGAAGGACATTTGCAGCGGGATGACGACCACAATATACTACGCTTGTGTAGAAAATATACGAATCGCGACGAAATCGGTTTACGACATGGTTCTGACGAAAGCTGTAGCAGAGGAGAAGAAAGAAAACGTTTCTCGAGGACTACAGGAAGATCACTTCATCGTTTCAGGAGATGCCAGGTGGAAAAAGAGGGTTTTCATCTCTCATTGGCGTGACTAGTCTCATTGGATACCACACCAAAAAAGTTGTCGACGCCATGGTCAAATCGAAGTTTTGCCAATCTTGCAGCTTTTGGGAGAAAAAAAGATGAAAATCCTGCTGGTTACGATGAATGGAAGGAAACACACGTGGAAACTTGCACCGCAAACCACGTCGGTTCCGCAGGAAAGATGGAAACCGACGGAATCACCGAAATGTTTCTCCGATCGGTAGAACTGCACGGAGTCAATACGTCACTTACGTCGGGGATGGTGACAGTAAAACGAGTAAGGGATTGCTTGAAGCCAATCTCTATGATGACGTTACTGTAAAAAAAAAAGACTTGTCGTCGGACGATTTGCTCGAAAGATGTTTAGGTGCTCATACTCAAAACAGTAATGAGTCACTTAATAATATGATTTGGATGCGTGCGCCCAAACATCTTCATTCCGGCGCAGATGTGGTCAATATTGCCACGGAATTAGCAGTGATTATCTTCAACGAATGTGAGGAATCATTGTTAATTGCTATGGATCTCATGGGTGTCCGGATTGGCACATTCGCCGAGAGCTGGGTCCATTCACGGGACAAAGCAAGGATCGAGCGCGCGGAGAGGCAGGTGACCGACGCAGCAAAAAAGGCCCGGATTGAGTAGCGGGAGATGTTAGCGGCTCAACATGAGCAGCTAGAAGAAGAGGAGGGATGCCTCTATGGACCAGGCATTGCCGATTAGCGGTAATTATAAACATATTTGTGTAAATACATTATAAAACTTTAAGGCATTACCCCCACTTGTAGCGCAAAAAAAGGCCTTTTTCATGAATTTTTTAAAAGAAAACTACAAAACATTTTTAATCGATCAATATACCATCTTAAAGAACGCATCTTAAAGAACTTTCAGTAATTTTTTTATTGAAAAATATTACATTGTTTAGTGGCAAATGGCCGTCAATGAAATAATGTTTTTATATACACGGTTTGCGGTGACCAACATTGCGGCGAAGTGGATCATCTGAAAAAAAAAATGCGGATGGATTTAGTCAAATATAAGTATAAACTAGTCTTTAATCGAAGGATTTTAAAAAATATTCATTTTTCACAAAATGGCGGACAGTCAAAGTTAGTTGTTCGATTTTATCGAAAAAAATCGAACGATTAAAGACTACATTTTTATGTATTAAGTAAGCCTGCGAAATTTCAAGAAGATCGGTTTATCAGAGTTCGACTAATCTTGGTCACCGACTTCAGAAATGCCATTTTGAGAAAAACGCGTTTAAAGTTGCAATTAGCCGGTCGTTTACACAACGGATTCTTCTCTTTCAACGCTCATATCGCAGTCAATTTTGTTCGGATCGACTTGAAATTTTCAGGACATATTCTCAGATACTAATACTTCAAAAAAATGCAATAAAAAAATCGATTTTTTCAAAATCGTTAGTGGGGGTAACACCTTAAACGCGTTTTTCTCGACAACACGTTTTCAAAAATGGCTGACATTCTCCTGACCGCTGTAATTAACATATCGACTTGAAATTTGGAGAGCATACTCACAAAATACGTCTTCACGGAATGACGGATCGTTTTTTTTGATAGATACATTTTTGCATTTATTATTTATCTTTTTATGCGAAACAAACGCGAAAATTCGATTTTTTTTTTAATTGCCGCCATTTTCTGAAATTTGTACTAAACAAAAAACCTATGTGTCATTCCATGACCAAAGGGTCACAGATTGATAATATGCTTTGAATTTTTGTTTCAGATCAACAAAGAGGGGGCAGTGATGTCAGCCGTTTACCTCCCGCGATATGAGGACCTGTTTTCGCGGAGCTGCAATGGCCGCCATTTTGATTTTTTTTCAAAAAAAAATTTTTTGAACCTTCTTTATATTATGAATAAAAGCAAGAAAAAACTGCACTCAAAAAGCCTTACTCGTTTGCTTTAAAAAAAATAAAATGTAAACACCTGAAGTATGGCACTCCAAGGACAAAGTCTCCCTCAACCCTCCAGGAGCCCCGACTACAGAGAATACCCCTCCGCCCGTTGAACCGGGTATTGCCCGGCCGCCATGGGCACTTCGTGGCGCCAGAATACCTCGGTGTCCTCCGTCCTCCATATCATGAAAAAATGGAACATCTCCTTCGCGGGGAAAAGAGGGGAGGATGTAGACCCCTTTCCAGTTCGGATATCCGAAGGCAGGGCCCTCATTCCGCTGCCGCTGGACCGAAGCCGCTGAACGACTTGGCCGAATTTCGAACCCACCTGTCGGCTCCGTTTCGGGGATCCCGGCTATCAGTATGCCCTCCGCGAGGAGATCATGCGGTCTACTCAGGGACTGGAAGAGCCCGTGGTTGATTATCTCACTTGTCTCCGCGGTTTGTTTAATCGCTTGGCCCCGCCGTGGAGTGAGGCCGAGCAAATCCAATATGCCCACCGCAAGCTGTCACCAAAACTCCAGGTCGCCATTCATCGGGACGACCTTTTCGACTTTCACTCTTTTGAGCATATCGCGGTCAGGCTGGAAAAAAGCTACCTCTCCGGTCGGTTCTATCGGGCACCGCCGACACCCGATCGCTCCCTATGCCCGGAATTGGCTTATCGAGGGGCACGTTCCCCGACCCACCCCTCGGCATGGAACGTATACGCGGCGGTCGAGACAGGTCTATCAGGGTGGGACTGTCCCGCCGGCCCCTTGAGGGGAACCCGGAAACCCGGGACGCTCCGTCCTCCTCACAAGGAACATCCCTCAGGTGTCCGCCTCCGATTTTGTTGAAACTCATATATGGGATAGAGCATAAAAAATTTTGAGACACGTATTTTTTTTTATCGGCGGAAAAACGGTTTTGAGGGGTGAAACGCACCCTCGAAAATGGGGATGTTTTTTCGTTTTTCGTCGATAACGTTTTAACGGTATGAGATATAAAAAAAATTCAAATTGCAACAATGTTTATTTTTTCACGTACTATACATTGGAGATGAGAACGATACCATTATCGACGAAAAACGAAAAACACCCCTATTTTCGAGGGCGCGTTTCACCCCTTAAAACCGTTTTTCCGCCGATAAAAAAAAATACGTACCGCTTACTTTTCGGTGCTTTATAACATATCCAAATTTCAACAAAATCGAAGGGTGTCACCTGAGGGATGTTCCTTGTCAGAGATATTAAACGCCTTAGCGGGGAAGACGCGACCCCCGCGTCGCGCTCGGAATGGCCGCGGTCCACATAATCCCAATGCTCCTGTGAGTACTTCGAATCCAACCCCGCCTCCCTCCACTCCCTAAATACTTTCTTGGATTCGAGAGTTCCAGCGGATTCGTGGGATTCCCAGCCTGGCCAAGGGGACAGCCCGAGGGGGGCTTGCCAACCCGCGGTGTGTTGAAATTGCAATAAGCCCGGGCATCGCTCCAACGGATGCGCGGAACCCCGCCATCTCTTCTACTCTAGGTGCGGACGCGCGGGACTCAAGGCCACTGAGTGTCCGTGTTCGGGGAACCGTTAAGGGCGGGCCGGCATCGCTCTGGCCGCCGTCCTCCGCACACCGGTAAATTGCTCGCTATTTTACCTTCACTTCCCTTACCAACGACCCCACAGCTACGCTTTCCGAGGCTGACTCCCGTTGTCCAATCTCACCGGCCGACGGCCGAGGCCCTATGGTGTGGCAACTTACAGACTGCCGACAGCGCAACACCCTTTTTTGTGTTGTTCACCGTGCGATGGTGGCTGATCCGTGCCCTGGTCGACTCCGGATCGAGCCATACTTTTTTCGGTCCCCTCGCCATACGTTGGGCAAATGAGCTGGGGATTCCCCGGGAACCCTGCCAGCCGCGTGGCGTCGAAATGGCCGGGGGTCAGAAAGCCGTGGGCGAAGAATTAGTCCACCCGACAATAAACCTCGACGGCCAGACCTTTTCCTTGACTGCCTACCTGTAGCCTGTTTTGGTATTGCCGTGCATCCTGGGACTAGATTTCCTGTGCGCTGCCCAGTGCGTAATCGATTTTGAGGCCGCCCTGTGGTTCAGCAAGAGGGACCCGAGGGTCGCCCACGCTTTTGACGTCCAGTCGGGCCAGGGACCGATCAACTACCTCTGCTGTGGACCACGTGATCTGACCTCAGATCAGGTCCACGAGGCCCAGCGGGTGGTCGCCCAGGAAATCCCTCCGGTTCCGGATAAGTCCGGGTGCACTAACTTGGCGGTCCACCACATCGACGCGGGGGATCACCCCGCAATCAAACAAAGATACTATGCCGTATCTCCTGCCATCGAGAGAGCCATCCACGAGTCGGTCCGACAAATGCTACCCGATGGGATAATCGAGCCCTCTCACAGCGATTGGTCGAACTCTATAGTTATGGTCAAGAAGCCAAATGGGAAGCTCCGTTTTTGTATGGACTTTCACAAGGTCAATAGTATCATCAAGAAGGACGCGTACCCTATCCTGTTGATGAACAGTATTTTGGATCGTTTACGACAAGCCAACTGCATATCCACTTTAGATCTCAGCCAGACTTATTTTCAAGTGCCGCTGGAGAAAACGATCAGGGAAATCACTGCTTTTACTGGACCGGGTATGGGTCTGTTCCAGTTCTGCCGCATGCCCTTTGGCCTAACCAATGCCCTTGGCTACCTTTCAACGCCTCCTCGACCGTTTGTTAGGGCCCGAGATGCAGCCCTACATCTACGTCTACCTGGACGATATTATTATCGTAACCGCTACCTTTGAGGAGCACCTTGTGTAGTTGCGTAAGGTCCTACGCAAAATTCGGAGGGCGGGGCTGACCATCATTCCCGAGAAGAGCGACTTTTGTTGCGCGGCGGTGTGCTATTCAGGGTTCATAGTGAACCGTCACGGGCTGCAAGTGGACCCCAAGAAGTGTCCCCAGTACCCGAGTACCCCGCTCCCCGCAATGTACCCAAGTGCGGCTGCGCCCAAGTGCGCGAATTGCATTCGGTGCAACAGAGAAGACGTGACTCGCCACGTGAAGAGCAGGACCTGCCGGGAATATGTGCGACGTGTTGCATTCGTCCGGAGCAGGCTGGAGCCCCAGCGCCGACGGGCGAGCGTACAAACGCGAGACATTGACATTGTAGATAGTGCTGATAGTGCTACGGATCGCCTACGGGCGACGGGTTTTTGCCATGACCCTAAATAATACATGCGAAAAATAAAACAAGCTGGGAAGTAGAGGGTCCGCCTCCACGTGGCGGGGACGGTAACCCCGACCCGCGAGGGTCGGCGGGCCTAATGACCCTAATCCAATTTTAAAACATTTTAATCCGTATTTAATACCATTTTTAATTGCGAAGTGCACCGAGCTGGGTGTTGAGCGAAAGCTCGAATACCCCAGTTAAACTACGGGACCTATAAATAATAATATCCCCGCAATGTAAAGCACTTACAACGGTTCCTAGGAATGGCATCTTGGTACAGGCGTTTCATTCCTGACTTTGCCACCCAGGCGAGGCCTCTTACCACCTTACTCAAGAAAAACGGCTTGGTCCTGGGAACGGCTTCGGAGAGAGGCCTTCGACGAAATTCGCCCGCGCCTTTCTACCCCGCCTACCCTGATGTGCCCAGGTTTTGAGCTTCCATTTGTCTTGCAAACCGCGTTAGTAGTGTGGGGGCAGGGCAGTGTTAACCCAAACGGTTAGCGGGGTAGAATACGTAATTGCGTATGCCAGTCGTTCCCTGCGTCCCGTGGGAAGAAACGCTACCACTACAGAACAGGAATGATTGGCTGTTATTTGGGCCATCCGTAAATTTCGCTGTTACTTGGAAGGTTACCTTCGACTTTAGACTTTACCTTCGTAACCGATCACGCTAGTTTGCGCTGGCTGCACAACTTAGAGAATCCGACTGGGAGGTTAGGGTGTTGGGCTCTGGAAATGCAAGAGTATGACTACGAAGTCGTACATCGAAAGGGGGCCCTCCATCAGGAACCTGACGCACTCTCGCGCATCCCAGACCCTTGTAATCTTATGGTGGAAGGAATTCCCTCCAAGGACCCGTGGTCCAATCGGAAACTTCGTGATGTCTCCCGCAACCCAGACCAGAACCATGACTGGAAGGTCGAGGAAAGCCAACTGTATTACCATCGGACCGTGGGCTTCGCTACCGAAGACATACCGGATTTGGATGCCTGGAAGTTGGTGTTGCCACGGAAGCTTCGGCCCCGAGCGTTGCTCGAATCCCATGACGTCACGCAAGCCGGGCATCTGGGCGTAGACAAAACTTTCCGCCGCCTAGGCATCCGGTACTATTGGCCAAACATGTTCCGGGACGTAGCCCACTACGTCCGAAGATGCGGTATAAGCCAACGGTCTAAGGTGGAGCAGGCAGCTCCAGTCGGCCTAATGGGGAAACGGGTGGTGCAGCAGCTATGGGACACGGTAGCCGCCGACATCATGGGGCCTTTTCCTATTAGTAAATCCGGGTTCATGTACATTTTGGTTTTCAGGACCTTTTCTTTAAGTGGGTGGAGTGCGCGACCCTACGGAAGGCCACGGGGAGGAGAACAACCCAGATGTTAGAAGACCTCGTCGTTTGTCGTTGGGGGGCGCCGCGTATCTTCTTGACGGACAACGGCACTGAATTTAAAAATCGGGATATTCAATCCGTGACCGAACGAGTGGGAGTGCAGCACTACACGACTCCTCCCTACCACCCCCGGCCAATCCGATGAAGGGTGGGAACCGGGTCCTTAAATGTATGATCATGTCGTACCTGGAAGTCAATCACCGCGAGTGGGATCTTCACCTTCCTGCCTTACGTTTTGCCTACAACCCCGCGTACCATGGCTCCCTCAGAACGGGTCCTGTCTTCCTGAATCTAGGGCGGGAACCCGTACCTACCGCCTTGCTGTCTCATGCTCCGAACATAGAAGTGATCCCCTCCCTCAGTCTTGGAAAATCCGTATGGACGGCCTGGGGGTGCGAAGGCGCTGCGTGAACCAGTCGTTCGACGTAGCTCATCGGTCCCAAGCCAGATACTACAACCAGCAACGGCGGGAGAGGAACTACGAAATAGGGGATCTGGTCCTGAAGAGGTTACCAATCCTGTCATCCGGGGCATAACATATTGCGGCCAAGTTGGCTCCCAGATACCACGGCCCGTTCGTAGTAGTTGGAAAATTGTCGCCGGTCGTGGTAGAATTGGCCGACCCGAGGGGCCCTTGGACCGGTAAGGTCCACGTACACGATTTGAAGCCATACATGGCCTGATCGTGTGAAGGCTGGTGTTCGACGCGCATACCTGCCTTTCGGGGACGCTGTGTGACCGCGAGCCGACGCATGGGGGTCAATCATGACACACAGACGGGGGCTCCGGCAAGGAGCGAGGTCGCAACCCACACCCTTCCCTTCTCGCTCAATGGCAGTCGGCCGGATCCCCGGGTTAAAAAGCTCGGCCGCCGGACGACGGCGGCCCCGAATCCGGCCGGGTTACGCGAATTCCTGCGACGCCTCGGGAGAAGTGAGCTCGAGGGCAAGATACCTCCTGAACCGCGCTCAGAGGAAGCCACCGGACTGGGGCTACCTAACGCCCGGTACGGCTTATCATGGGGACTAGATACAAGGAGACCAAACTCCCGTGCAAAGCCACTGAAAAACGCGTCCCCGAAAATGGCTCCAACATAGACGGCGCTGGGGTGCTGCGGACGCTATGTATAGTAATATATTAGTCGACGAGGTGAAAATGATCGGATGAGACTAACCTTACGACAGACCGAGCGTGACAGCAAACGTCAAAATTTCTGGCGATCACGGTTCGGTAATTTCCCCATGTCCATTTGAAGAAAAACTTTTTTGAAAGCGAGAAAAGGTAAGTCTTTTGTTTAAGTATACTAAATATTCCGACTGAAAACTTTGTCGCCCGTACAGTAATTTATTCAATAATTGATGACAAAATAAATTTCCTTGTTCACTGAGAGTCCGAATGGCAATTACTATTTTTTTCATGATAAATGTTAGGAATATTATACCGTATTCGATAATTGAAAAATATTATCAGTTTTTCATTCTTGTAATTCAATTCCAGTGTGTGCGATATGGTGAAAGTGTGCACTCTACTTTGGTCGTACATACTCGTTTTGTACTCTGAAAAATGACACAAGAATTAAAAACTGGAGTGTTTGATTTTTAAAACTATGTTTTATCTGTACTGTATGCGTATTAATCTAATACCGTATTACTTTGTCTCAAATTTTATTACTCTGACACTTAAATATGAATGAAGGTTAGGTACATCAGCTGTGAACCGTCTTCATCGGACCCATGTTTTGCGTATATCTATACATGTACTCCAGGGCACCCCAGCGCCGTCTATCTCGGATACCGATTTGGGGACGAGTTGAAAGGCCGAGTGTGGCCTCCTGTATCTAGTCTCCACGCGGCGTATGCTTCAACTGCGGCATGCGAGGGCATAGCTGGCAGATCTGCCCGTTTCCTCGGCAAAAAGTCTGCTGGAAGTGCGGCCGACCCGGCGTGGCGACCAGAATTCGCCCGGTCGATCGGCCCAACTATCATCCGTGGAGCCGTCCTGGAGGATCGGGCCACGCCGGCGGCTCAGCGATGGGGGACACCCTGCCCAACGCAACCCGAAAACGGGTCTAGAGCAGAGCTACCTCGACGAGAGACGATGGACGCCGCGGCGCGCCCTCTCACCTCTCGCCGCACCCTGGGCGCAGGCACGAGACCACCACGGGAAGAGATCCATTTTTTTATTTTTTTTTTTTTGGCGTACCTAAAGGGCAGAAGAAAGTGGGTAGAGCCCTGGAGTGACCCGTTTCGTTTTGATTGTCTACGTTTCCTCCGCTCCCCTTTTTTTATTTTTTTTTTCTTTTCTTCTTTTTTAATTTCGTTAATTTTCGTTAAATTTCCTTCGTTAATTTTCCCTTCTATTTTTTTGTCGTTTACTGTTAAGTTGGTACGGAAAGCCGAATTTGGTTGGTTATTCTCGTTTTCATTGGTTTCTTTGGTATTTCCCCGTTCTTCACCATAGTGTACAAGCCAAATTACATCACTAATTCCCGTTCAGTAAACTTTTTTTTTGTTTTTCGATTTTCACTCCTGCATTCGCTATTAATATAAATTATTATTATTATTAGGAAGCGACGGCCCCAGCCGCAAAATCAGACACCATAATAAAGGAGGGCAACTATAAAGACAGAAAATAAGAATTTGTGATCCAGTTACTGCCTATTGATGCCTTACCTGCTTGCTGGTCGCATGTTCGACCCTCGCCTGGTGTAATCGATTCCGCGTCCGCTTACTGTCTCCGATTCGCCCGTGGGATCTTCCGATACCTGTTAGTAGGTGTCCGTCACGCAGAGAGAACGTACGAGTAGAGAACGAGGGGGACTTAGTGTGTGGTGTGGGTGTGGGTCTCATCCCATGCCCACGGGCGGTTCCCGCCTGGTCGTTCTGTTTCAGGGACGTGACCAGGGAGAGGTGTCCGTTGGTCATGGTCCGGGCCGCCAGAAGGAGGAACTGGGGAACCGTTACCAGGATTCCTACCGTTTCGAGCCGATGGACACCGCCTCCAGTCACCCACCCGGGCTAACCTCCGGCGTGGGGATTTGTGAGGCGACTTCTTGGGGTCCCGTCCCCTGCACTAATGGATGTCGATCAATGGGTTGGATTTGCGATCCTGGGAGCGTCTCGTTCGACTCTGGGCCAGAAGGTTCGCGTGCTCCCGGCGTGTTGACGATACCTTTATAAGAACGCTTACCTACCGGGATCGTCGCCGTCTACCTTACGTATGCATGGTTATCTGCTGATGGTCCTCTGCGCGGCTGTAATTACGGAATAATGGCGAGAAGGGCGTGGACCGAGTCGTGGGGGAGGGGGGTCAAAAGAGAAATGCGATTAATAATGCCTTATCAATTTCCGGATCGGGAAAGAGCAAGCCAAGGGAGGGACGAGCCGGCAAGGGCTTAAGAACGCTGCTCGCGGGTCGCCCTGCTCCTAATGAGAAGAGAAGATCTCGGGGCGCGGTACCCCGTTCGCTCCGTCGCGGTACCCGGTGCGGTCCGTCGCGTCACGCCGAACGCGCTGGTCCCAGAGGACCCGTATGTGCCTTTTTCGTTAGTGCAGTAGTCTGCTTTACAGGCTTCAAAAAATCGATTTTTCGTTTTTGCCTTAAATCTATTCCAAAACTATCCAAGAATATGTGTTCAAAATTGTAGAGGCCAATTCGTCATGTTTTCGATGCTATATCAGTTTTAGTGGCCAAGCGTCGAGCAGGTGCGAATGCTCGGGTAGACCCGAGCACGCGCGCTTCGCCCCTTCGTGTATTCTATTGTTTGACAATACTCGTATATACCTGAAAAGATCGAACCGTCCTTTTAAATATTATTTGGAGTTTCTAGAAGGTCTGTGTTGAATATTCGTTGGGATAACGGTATACAATATAACGGTAAACTATAGCTCTCGGCATCGGCTTCTACACTGCTATTTGTAGCGTCAGCTTTCAGTTTCATTTTTGATTTTGCCGAGCGCACATCAAAATGTCAAGCTACCCGAAAGGTGATCGATGTAAAAAACAGCGTGCTGCGGAACCGCGGAAGCGAAAATTTCACGGCAATCGTTTTACCAGTGTATCATCGGACGACGGAGACTTACACACGAGCCGCAATGAGCAAAAGTTGAAGACAGCAAGCAGCGATGATGTCATTATTCATTCATCGCACTGCTACCGCATTATTGAATTCATATCGGTGTTTCTCGCCTTTTCGTAAATCGCAATTTGCAGATCATGCAACCAAAAATTAACGTTTGCAGAAAGCGGTCATCGAGGCCAAGGATTTAAAATTGTTGTCAAGTGTATGTGTGGTCGACGCGAAATCCAGTCAGGACCATTGATAAATACCGGCTACCAAATCAACAGACGAATTGTTTTTGTTATGAGGCTTCTTGGTATCGGACGAGAAGGGATAAACGTATTCTGCGGCCTTATGGATATGCTGCAGGTTTTGCAAAATCTACTTATCAACAAATCGTTGAGCATTTGTACGAAGCGTCGAAGACGCTGTTCGAGAGTATCTGCGAAAAAGCCGTCAAGGAAGAGAAAAAAAAAACGTTGAACATGGAAGACCCGCAAATCATTTGAAGGTTTCGGGCGATGGATCGTGGAAAAAGCGCGGTTATACTTCTTTGTACGGTGTAACAACGCTTATCGGATACTTCAGTGGCAAAGTAATCGATCTCATTGTAAAAAGTGGTTATTGTCATTCGTGTGCCATAAATAAAAATAGTTTGGACGAAGATGCATTTGAGGAGTGGTATGAGAATCATAAGGACTCATGCTCCTCAAATCATACAGGTTCGGCAGAGAAGATGGAGGTAGATTCCATAACAGAGATGTTTTCGAGATCCGTCGAGAAATTCGGAGTTATGTACAGTAATTATATCGGCGATGGCGACTCCAAAACTTTTACTGGAATCTTAAATAGCAATCCTTATGGGGACGAGTGCACCGTGACGAAAAATGAGTGTGTTGGACACGTGCAAAAGCGGATGGGTACTCGTTTACGGAATAAAAAAAAAACCGAGAAACTTGGAGGAAAGAAGGGGCTAACGGAAAGTGTCATTAAGAAATTGAGGATTTACTACGGTCTGTCAATTCGTCGAAATATGAACTCAGTAGAAGGTATGAAGAGAGCTATTATGGCAACATTAGACCATTATTGTTCCACCGATAAAAATCCTCGGCATGAAAATTGTCCAGAAGGCGCGGAGAGTTGGTGCGAATGGCGCAAGGCTCAAGTGGCGAATAATCTGGCATCTTTCAAACACCCGGCAAGATTAATTAATGATAATGTAGAGAAGCACATTCGTCCAATTTACGAAGATCTTTCAAATGACGATTTATTGACGCGGTGCTTAGGCGGTCACACTCAAAATTCGAACAAATCGTTCAATTTGTTATGTTCGCTCGTGTTACTGAGCGGGCTGAGATTTATTTCGGAATGACTCTAGAGTTGGAGTCTTGCGATCTATCTCAATATATTTTTCGGGTTAGCTATTAAAGCGCTTTGCGCACCTATCAAGTTGGTTAATATAAGGGTCTTGGGCCTTTTGAATAAGAGATAAGTATGCTCTGTCGAAATTTGTGTACATATTTCGTTATCAGGGGTTGAGACATTGGAAATGGAGGTTACAATTTTGATACAGATAATTATTATTGACAATTTAGCTTATTATCGCAGTTTCCTTTCATTGGTTAAATCGGTTTGACAAAGTTGGAAATTATTACAGTAAACATGGGTTGTTTGAACTTACGATTTGATGAGCTTGTAATTTGATACCGTGCTGACGCTGGACGTTCGGGTCCCCTCAAAGACAATGCCTTAGCATGACACTCACGTACGCAAATTACAAGTTGGGGTTTATTATTTGAGCGATTGGTTGAACGAATAATTATTTCTACACGGTAATGAGTTCTTTTTAGCCTGCGAAGCGTGATGAGACGCTGCACCTCAGTGCCTCACTTAACCCTCGGGTAGTGATGCTTGATCGCTAAGAATCGAAGACGCGTACTCGGAACTAACTTCTAAGGGCACGGAAAAAGACTCAGGGTACAGAGAGCCTCGGCCCCTGTTGAGCTCCGCTCAGTCCTAAGATTCGCGAGAGACTAACGTAAATGATTGCAACTCGACGGTGGGTTGCCTCTAAATTTTGGTGCCAATCAGCAATTTTGCTTGCCTCTAAGTGACGAAATTCGAAATACGTATAGGCGAGCGGCTGTGGCTTTTTCCGAGTCCTCAATGAAGTTCATTCGCTTCGCAAGTTGCCGATGAAGACATCAGCATTGTGAAGAAATCGGGGTTGAAACTAAGCGGATCAATTTTGGTTTCTCAATGCGAGGTGTGCTCGGAGAATGCATGATTTTGCAATATAAAGTTCAAATGAGTTCAATTCCGAAGGACTTAAATCGCTATAACGTATGTGAAAATCTATTGGAGGGAATGTGAAGGAGAATTATGGAAAAATAATATACGGATGTAACAAATTCGATTGTATGGCGCCTAAATCCGAAACACGTAAATTCCGGCTATAAAATCGTCGAAATAGCAGCAAATGTGGCTACAGGCATTTTCAACGAGGGTTATTCACCTGTGCTTTCTACCATGCAGCTCCTCAATATTGTTATCGGGCAGCAGTGCGAAAATTTTGCTGACACCGTCGATGCTGAGCGTATAACGCGGGAGAACCGGCGCGCATCATTTTCCAGCAAGGAGGCTCGTACAGCTCGAAGATCGGAAAGCCTCCGCCAAAACGAGTTCTTTGAAGAAGAGGAAGGATTATTGTATGCCCCGGAGATAGCTGATTAACATCTAATTGGCGTAAGTATCCAAAAACTTATATTTTTTTGGACCGAAAACTTTAAAGCCCATTTTCTCGAGTTTTCATTTTCACAAGTTTTAGAAAACGGTGCCGGTGATAGCAAAAACAATATATGTCCGATCGAAAAAAATCTAAGCGATCTAGCTTCAGTATTAAATTATCTTCGATTTGAACTAAAAAAGTTGGACAAAAGTACTATTTAAATTACTTGTTTTGGAACTTAAAGTGAATTCTTTTTGTCAAAAAAGTGAATTTTTTTCCAAACTTCGAAAAAATTTGGAATTTCATCATTTATTCGGTATTTTTTTAGTTCATATAGGAATGGAACTTATAAAAACTAAAAAAAAATTTGGTTCGACTGTTTCAGATGCATCGCACGACCTCCATCATCGGCACCGATTTACAAGTGCAGACTCCAGGCGCCCCAGAAAAATCGTTACAACTTTGAAAAATTTCAATATTTTTTAATAATAAAAATTGTTTTTTAAAGCTTGAATATAATACACTATCGCCTCAAAATTTCGTTTACCGCAATCATTTCCTTCCCTTTAAAAAAAATCGCTGAAAAAACGCTTTTTTCGGCTTCTAAAGCAGACTACTGCCTTAACGCTGGCGAGCGTCATACCACCGAGCTCATGCATCAGGATGCCAGAGGGGACGCTGGAATGAGACCAAAATACCGAGTCGCCCGTCCCTCTCGACTTAGCAGCTTGGAGCTGTACCGTCCCTACGACACTCTCGGGTTCCGTGGACCGTGAAAATAAGCGGCGCCTTGATCAGGGAAGGCGGGACGGAAGATGAGCGGACGGGGTGACATCTGCCTGGTGGCATAAAATTTTGGGCCTACCGCCTTTACCTGGGACGCGAGGATTGTGCGCGGGAGGCCTTGCCCCCGCGCTCGGGGTGCCGTCTCGACTCTGGGAGGAAGGGTCCCGAGAGTCCGCACTAGATCGCGGTGATAATAGGCGCATGCGTATGGGGTGGCGCGGTGTGGTCGCGCATTCTCCGTGTACCGCGGGAAGAACGACGTAAGACGCGGGACAGAGCAACATGGAAAGAACTCGCATGAAAATTCGACGAGAGCATGGGGAGCGCCACGTGGGTAGCGTCACGTGCGTACGGGGAGAGCCGCGAGCGCGCCGTGAGAGTGAGCCGTCTGGAACCTTTTGTCTTGGGAAACGGACGCAGGGCAGAGTGCCATGAGCCGTGCGAGGAGGTCCCCGGCAGAGACGACCGCGGCGGTGAGTTCCGTCCCGCGGTTCTCCCTCTTCCTCTCTCCACGACCAGGAAGGAGCCAACACTTCTTATGTTGAGGGCCACGAGGCGATTTTGAACTCCATGACGGGATCCGTGCCCTCTGAGAAGGGCCAAGCTGACCGGCGGAATTACGTGGGCGAGTTAGTCACCATCTTGCACGTGATTCGGCGCCCCTCAGGGGTAGAGCGGAGGATTCGAGTCGTGTCGCACCGAGGGGTTCCTGGCTGTGTCGTGGGTTCGTTCTCGCTCGCTCGTCCGACTAGCATAGAGCATTTTGGGGCTCATTTTATAGCCTACGAGCGAAGGCAGTAAATAATAAGGCGAAAACCGAGTAATGCTGGAAATTGACCGGGCAAGAGGCCATTTCGGTTTAGAATTATCGTCGCCGGAGATTTTCCGACGAAGATCTCGGCGAGTATGTAGAATCCTTGCGAATAATTCGAGCGAGTTATATTTCTCCAGTCTCTTTCCGCGCGCTCAGGGCCACCGCGTCGGTATGTCGGTTGATTGTTTACTCAGGGCGCTGGCTAGCCTCTGCTTTGTTTTGGTTGTGGTATGCGAGCTCGCCAAGCCGGCGAAATGTTCCATAGCTGGTACCCGCAAGTACATGCGTACCGAACGAGGTGCTGCGGTGTCTGCTCGGGCTCGGATATATACCGGGTGACCGCGACGTGAGCGCGGAGCCCCAATGGGTGATGCCGTAAATTACGTAAATTACTTATTGAATTCAGACCATCTAAGCATTACTGTGAGGAATGGCGTAAGTTACGTTATGTTACAGACCATTTTTCGGATCCGTATACTTCCGTATTGTTCAACTCGTGTCATTGCCTCCGCGGCCTCCATACCACCGAACGCTCGCAATATTTCGCAATCCTAAATCATCAAATTCCTTTTCTTTCTTCAAGAAGCGAAGTTGCCGGTTTCGAAATATTAGTGCAAGCAAAAGGGAATGCAACAATCGAACTCTTTGCGAGACCCCGATAAAATCGCTGATCCATTCTTTCGCAATTCACCCCCACGAGAACCTAAACGCAGCTATTTGCCGAAATCCTCAAGGCGTCATCCACTTGGTGACTCCTCAGTCTTATTGCGACTTTCCGAACAATCGGTCGAGGGACCTTCACTCCTTAGTGGCAAATCTGCTCGCGTACTTAGGTTCTCGCGGGTACGATCGGTGTCGTCCCTTCCTACCATTAAAATTGTGAACGCGTAAGAATTCATCGAATGAAGGAAATACCTTAGCGGCCCTTCATTCACCTTCGTTATACACGTTCGCGACAATTACCTTAGCGGCATTGCGTGTCGAGTTATTCCGAAGCCGAATCACCTATTATTCTCCAATAACCCCGATACAACTATATTTTATTATATTTTATTTCGATATACAAGAAACATTATATTTACGTTTCGTGTAAGACCTTTTTTTTGTGACGAATAAAGTGAACTGTTAAATTAGGTGAACTAGTGACTACGTTGCAGATTATTCACCTACAACCGAACGCCGAACGTCTCCAGCAGCGTCAGCAATAAAAGGTGAGGTGCGTTACGCCGCTTTAAGACAGACAAGGACCCCTGTACCGGCGCCCCCAGCTCGCGCACAAAAAAATAATAAAATAATAATATTACAACCTGACAACAATCCGGTTTGTAACAGTTACTACCTATTGAATTCAGACTATCCAAGCATTATTGTGAGGAATGGCGTAAATTACGTTACTACTGTTGTGCCCCAAGATTAAACGCATATTTTAAGACGCATAGCAACGAGTATACTCGATTTGCGAAATCGAGAGGCCAAATGCAACGCCGGCAGTTTCGGCAAGTGAAGCACCTCCTGAGGTGACTTTGGCGATACAAATCGCTGAATCGCAATCGAACGATTCGAACGTTCTCGAACAATTGATTGGAAAAACCCGAGTTAAGGGCGGGGTAAAGTTAATTCGGCGACAAAAAGGCATGTTTTTAAGATTTTTTTGGCGTAACGAATAGTGTTCGTTTATTGAAAAATTTACATATAATAAAGTAAGATTTGAACAACATTTTCCTAAATTTGCATTGCAAAATATTCTAAATTGAGCGAGTGAAAATTAAACCCCGGAGGCGCCTCGAAAAAAAGTTGGTTTGCGGTGTGCACCATAATTCACAACAGAATCATCTGAAACAAAAAAATCAAAATGCATTTGTTAAAGGAGATGTTTCTCGAGGTAATGACGGGAGGATTTTTTTTTCGATTTTTCGATTTTTCGTAGCACTTGAGAGCCAAAAACCCGATTTTCGCTAAAAAAATCAGCTAATTTGTTGTTGAAAAATTAGTAATTATTAAAAAAAAACAACAAAGCTCTCGACAATACCTGGTGAATTATGTGAAGAAGTACTGTGCAAAATTTCGAAGCGATTGGTCCAGTAGATTTTGAGTTATCGTGCACACGGACTTCAAATATGACAAGTCTCAGAAAAACGGTTTGAAAAACGCAGAAGAGTTTGGGCGCTTAGCGCTCATTGCACATAAGTTTGAGAACACTTCTCGATTGCATAAAAATCTGAGAAAATTCATGCATATTAAAGGTACTCAAAAGATTAATTTTGCATAATAATAATTCCAAAATGTTATTAACGAAATGATGAAAAAAAAAATTAGTCAACAAATTTCCCCGCAACCCAATTTATTTTCGTTATTCGTTCATTTTTCTGAATACGTATGAATTTTTTCAGATTTTTCAATTATCTTTGAATTTTTAGAAATTCAAAATAAAACTCGATAATTTTCTTATACTCACTCAAAGTCGTCGATGCCAGGTCCGTAGAGTAAAAGGCGTCCATCAAGATGATCGAGAGCATCTTTTTGCGTGTGTCTACGCAAAACTCTTTCTTCTTTACTGTCGTGCGCCGCTTGCTCCTCTGCTCTACTAATTCGCAAATCGTCAACTTGTCGGGCCCATTCGTGAGAACTTGGCCCTGTACTGATTTGCATCTCTTCCATAAAAGCCAACAAAGCGAAAGAACCTTTATTGTAAGAACATGCAGCTACATAAGCTGCAATTTCCACAATTGTAGAGGTGCCACTGACTGACTTTGGAGAGATTTTCCAAATAAGTTGATTGAGACTCTCATTATTATTTTGCGTGAAACCTCCAAGACATCGCTGCAAAAGTGCGTCGTTGCTCAAGTCACTATAAATGGGCTCAATGGCTTCCGGAACGTCCGTAGGAAGGGCTGTGTAGCTGTGTTTGAATGAGTCTAGAGCATCTGCAGCTGCAGCTTGCTGCCATTCGCACCAGGAGTCTTCGCCGCATGGGCATTTCTCGTGCTGTGGGTTCTCGTCGGTTGAACTGTAGTGATGATAAGTTGCCTATATGGCATTTTTCATCTTCTCAACTGAATCATAATTACGTCGAATAGCTAGTCCATAGTAAACAGTCAATTTATCAATCATTTTAGCAGTGAGCTTTCCTTTGCCAGAAAGGCTTTTTCTTTTTACGATCTTTCCGGCCTTGGTTTTTGTGTCAACTACGCTTGTTTTTACTAGTCCACGCAGACGTGTTCCCAATCTCTTTTGGACATGCCCTATGCATTCTTTTTTGTTTATCACAAAATCTTCACCATAAGGTTTTGCATTGACAACGCCGCTGTACGTCTTTGAGTCACCGTCTCCGATGCAGTTACGATATTTCACCCCAAGATTTTCCACCGATCATTCGAACATTTCTATAATTGCTGATACCTCCATGTTTCCAGAGGGTCCCTCATGGTTGGCTTTGCAATCACCGCTATCCACATGCTCTTCGTACCACGCTTCGTATTCGGCAGAATCCAATTTGTTTTTCCAAGTCTTACAACCGTGGCAGTAACTGCTTTTTGCAAAAATGTCAAGTACCTTTCCAGTACAATATCCAATTGGAGAAGCAACGCCAAGTAACGAAGAGAATCCTCTTTTTTTCCAAGTGCCGTCGCCTGATACAGTCAATTCTGACGATTCTTCTACATTATTTGCTTCAGACATTGCTTTTTTCTCTTCTTGTGCAGCCGATGCGAAGAACTTCTTGGCCACATTTTGTATCGCTTCACAATGTTTTTTCATACATAAATTATAGGCTGGTTTCGATAAGAAGGCACTCGCCAAATCCATTAGTCCGCAGAACTTATTGCATCCGGCTAAACCTAAGCCTAACACTCGCATTACGAAAGCAAATCGATAATTGACATCGTATACACCACTGTCTATTTTTCACTTGATGGAATGTAGTGAGGCTGTTTACACTTTTCACATGTAACCTTGATCTTGAAACCAAGACCTTCTTTTTTGCATGTTTGGAATATTACTTTTCCATCACACTTCACACATTTGACTGCAGTAGCAATAGTCGAAAAAACAAGAACGAAATCTATCATTCGATAATGTTTTTGGATGTCTTCTACCACCCCAGCGGGATTATTTTTAATTTTTTTCGCTGACGCGCTATTAGCTAACGGTTCGTCGTTTTTACGATTTTGAGGAGGCACTTTTTTTTCTGTCGGCACAATTGCCCAATACCGTTCTCACGATCTTGTCTGCTTCTTCTTCGAGGCATGTTTGGAGGTACGAACACGAACGAAAACGGACTCAAACTGTTAGTGTGACTTGCTACTGCTCAGCACAGCATACAGCGGTCAACTAATGTACAGACTAATGTGTATACTAATATATACCATGCCTCAAATATTCATAACGGGACCGGAACAGGCCCGTTTATCAAGAAATTTATTCGGGGTCGAAAAATACAATAGCGCGCCGCGCTGCTGCCGCCCAGGTATAAAACCCGGCATGGAGCAATAGACGCTCAAATACTGATAACGTCGTCAATTTTACTCCGATCGACTTGAAATTTGAACACGATATTCTTGATATATTATGCATTTATTTAAAAAATTTAAAAACAATGAAAAAAAAATTTTAATACTTTGCCCCGCCCTTAACAATTAGCCGAAAGATTTACCCGAAAGACAGTCTTCGGCCAGAAGCCGAAGCGGTCGGTCTCAAGGCATCAAAAGAATTGTAATTTTGTTGCCTAATTTTAAATGAAATTTAAGTTGTTCAAGTTGCAACATCCCTAGTTGGAGATTTACTCGAAACGGGAAAAGTCCCCACATACCTCGCCCTCGAGCACCCGACAACCCACTGTGTCAATTTGGTCCGAGCGAACTTCCGTGCTCCCTGCGAATCGTCAGAAGCCGGGACACAAGACTACCTATTGAATTCAGACTATCTAAGCATTATTGTGAGGAATGGCGTAAATTACGTTACTACCCATTGAATTCAGACTATCTTAGCATTATTGTATGGAATGTCATAAATTACATTACTACCTATTGAATTCAGACTATGTAAACATTATTGTGAGGAATGGTTTACATTACGTTACTACCTATTGAATTCAGACTATCTAAGCATTATTGTGAGGAATGGCGTAAATTGCGTGACTACCAATTGAATTCAGACTATCTAAGCATTATTGTGAGAAATGGCGTAAATTACGTTACTACCGATTGAATTCAGACTATGGAAGCCATTATGGCGAGGGAATGCGTAAATTGCGTTACCGCCTATTGGATTCCGACTATGTAAGCAATTATTGCGACGAAATGCATAAATTGTGTTACCGCCTATCGGATTCCGACTATCTAAGCAATTATTGCGAGGAAACGCGTAAATCACGTTACTACCTATTGAATTCGGACTACCTAAGCTATTAACGCACAACACCACTGTGACCCCCTGTTTTTTTGCCATTTTTCAAGAATTTTTTTTTGTGGGGAAAAAAAGAGATATTCGAATTTTTTTTTGTTTTGTTCGTTGTTTATTGAAGATACATAAAAAAAAAAAATTCAAATTTTTCACGCCCCATGGTGACGCTGGGGAAGCTCCCGCGTCAGGTACTGTTGCCTTTGCAGTGGTTCGCGGCACGCAGCAGAACTCTTCTAACAAGGAACATCCCTCAGGTGTCCGCCTCCGATTTTGTTGTAACTCATATATGTGATAAAGCATCGAAAACTTTGAGGCACATATTTTTTTTTTATCGGCGGATAAACGGATTTAAGGGGGGTAACCGCCCCTCAAAGAAAGGCGTGTCGAGGGGTGATTTTGCAGTTTCACCCAGAAGCAATCCACCGATCTGAATGAAACAAAAACGAAAATTCTTCTAATAAAAAGCGATGAAAAATCCACTATGAAATTGTTAAGAAAAAATTTAATTAGAGGGTAAACCACCCCTCAATTTGCCTTTTTTCACCCCACACTTAAGAGGGTTGTTTGCAAATTAATAAAACAGGTATCATTTTGAAGGGCAAATAAAATTAAAGTTGACGGGTTTTTGCGTTTTGGCGGCATAGCACATTTAAGGGGTAAACCACCCCTAACATAAATTTATTTATCATGGTCGTTTTTTCTGTGTTTAAAGTATATCCGCTGATTTCAAATATTTCTATAAGCTACAATTTAATGTTTTATCATATTTCAAAATTGTTACATTCGTCTTAAGGGATAACTACGCCTCTGACGAGAAACATCATTGAAGTATCCGCTCTCGATTTCGTTGAAACTCATATACAGGGTCCGCCATTTAACTTTTTTTTTTTAACTAGTGGTTATTTCGAAACTGGTAACCCTAACGACACTTCTGATTTGACAGAAAGTTAGTTTTATCATTCCGCTGAACGAAAATAGTTATGTATACGCTTGAGGAACGCGCGAAAATAGTGCAGTTTTACTTTAAAAATGATGTTACGGTCAATGGCGAGCGCTACCGCGCCATGATTACCGATTGGTTGTTCCCGTCACTTGAAGAGGAAGACTTGAACAACATTTGGTTTCAACAGAACGGCGCTCCGTGCCACACAGCTAACGTTACGATCGATATTCTGCGCACAGTCTTCGAAGATCGAATTACCAGTCGGAATTCTGATGTCGTTTGGCCGCCTCGGAGCTGTGATTTGACGCCGTTGGACTATTATCTTTGGGGGGCCGTCAAAGATTAGTGTTATGTGGACAAGCCAGAGACAATTCAAGCTTTGAAGGACAACATTCATGCAGCCATAGCTGAAATAGAGCTGCATACAATCGAAAATGTACTCAAAAATTGGACCGACCGTATGGCGTACTGCAAGGCCAGTCGAGGCAGTCATTTGAATGAAATTATATTCCACAACTAACCGAAAGGATTGTACTTTAATATGAAAAAATAAATTTGGAAATCGGATGAATGGTTTTTGTATTATTGCATTTAAAAAAAAAAAAAGTTACGTGGCGGACCCTGTATGTGGTAAAGCATTGCAAACTATTAAACATGTTTTTTTTGTATCGGCAGAAAACCGGTGTTAGGGGATGAAACCACCCCTCAAAGTTTCTCCCACAAGCAGTCCACCGATCTGAATGAAACAAAATCGAAAATTCCTCTAATATTAAGCGATGAAAAATCCACTACGAGAGTGTTGATTAGAAATATAATTAAGGGGTAAACCACCCCTCCATTTTTCGTTTTTCACCCCACGCTTAAGAGGGTTGTATGAAAATTAATAAAACGAGTATCATTTTGAAGGGGAATCAAAATTCAAGTTACGGCGTTTTTGCGTTTCAGCGGAACAGCAAATTTAAGGGGGTAATCCACCCCTAACATAAATTTGTTCATCACCGTCGTGTTTTCTGTGTTTAACATGTATCCGCGGATTCAAAATTAAATTATTACGCATTTTTAAATTATTACGTTTTTAAATTTTTACATTTTAAGGGTAAACTACCCCTTCTAATTGCTTTTCGTTTGAAGTTTCGCGAAAGGTTTCACGAATTTCGTTAAAACTGTTTTCATTTAATCGGTAATATCAATTTTGTGTTTGTGTGTGCAGGCATATTCGTTTTGAGTTTTAGGAGCGGTACTTTGGGAGTGGGGACATGGGGCTACCCGTTACTGATAAGACTCATATTTTCGTGTCGAGACGCTTCCGATTTTAATATGCACATCCATTAAGCATCTCCATAGGAATAAATATACACTTCTACTATATCATTAATTATAATAATTTCCAGGATAAGTTATAAGGCTCACTTCGTATATTTCGGAACGATGATGCGCCTGGATCAAGCGATAATATAGCCAGCGACGTAGTTTTGTGGAGGAATGTATATTTTTATTAATTTACTGTTTATTTAATTAAACATATTAATGCAACTGAGGGTTTTACAGTAGGTTAACGAACATGTTTTTAATATATTTTGACATATTTCATTTGGGAATCATATCAGCCGATTTAATTAATAGTACTTGTGAAAAGTATCGCAGTCATATGCCGTCAAATCATTATCTCGTGACATATACTTTTTTCATATGATAACTATCAACAATCATGGCTCATAATTCCTGCAATAATGATAGTCGTCAAAAAAATGCTTTAAACACAACGATTTGCACCATGCACATCTGATAATGGCCAAATTATTGCAACCGGGTATTTCACAATGTGTGTTCGATTCACCAAAACCAAAGGTAACAGGATTTTCAAAATCTTCTGGTTTTTTAGATATATAATTACTTTTATACCATGAATATTTAAAAAGATTAGAATACCGCGGTGATGAGAGTTGATTGTGTGTAAGTAATTGCAATTTAATTATATTATTCCTCAAGTGCAAATTCATATCAGATTTTAATAATATTACACTGTCTGAAAAATGTCGGACGAAATTTTTCCACACTCTGAATCCAAATACATCGAGCGGCTGAATTTTTCCAGTTGTACCTTTTGGAATAATCATTGGGATTATCTTCTTATCACGAGGTGTCGCTTCATGAACAACCTTAGGGCAGTGTCCACTCCAGGAGTCTATCAATAATACGCTATGTCTCCCGACGTTAGGAAAGAAAACCTTTTCCAACCAAGTTTTGAAATGCTCTGTTAACACAAAACACATTCAATATTTTAAAAAAATACTAATGTTGACATCAATTACATTTTATATAAAAAAAAAATCATTCATCATAATATGTGAGCATACGTACCAGAAGTAAGTTTTCCAGATTTGGATGCTAATACAAAGACGTTTTCTGCTTGAAATAGCGCTTTCTCTACTCGTGGTCCGAATTCACCCTTCGTCTCCTTTAAAACGATGAAAAGTGGGGAAAGTAATTTCCCCTCAGCGCTTATAGTAGGCTGAATTGTATAGCTGTGAGTTATTGAAGAAACTGACTGTACAACGCATTCAACTTTCTTTTCTCCTTCCGTTGCAAGAGTTCGCGCCGAATGAATTTCCATATGAAAACCGCTTTGATCCGAATTATACACATTTTCCAGTCCATACTTTTTTATCAGTGGTGCAACATCGGCGACAAATTTTTCTGCATTTTTCATTAGAAGTTCTTCTTTTCCCGTAGTTTTGCGCGTTACAAATTTATTGATTTTTCTGGATACAATGCGATGCTGTTTTTTAAAATTCCATAGCCAATTATGAGAGGCCTTAAATCGCACATCATTGAAACCTATCTCCTTTTGGGCTTGTAGCGCCCGCTTTTGAAGATCAATATCATGTATTATGACACCAGCATCTAGAGCAGTCTTCAAATTCTTCAATGTATATTCAGAAATTTGCGCTAGCTTTTCTTTATAAGTACCGCCTTTACTCAGCTGATGTGCCGAGCGCCGCAATTGTCTTTCAGACTTGACAGATTTGTATTTCTGTTGGACGGTTTTGAGGCTATAGTTTTTTGTCTTACCAGACCTCCAGTATTGAACTGCTTTATTTTTTTAATCGTAGTTCACCTCATCATCACTGGAACAGGCGTCAGAATCACTACCACCAGTATCCTTTTGCCATACGGTATCTTCTACAGCATTGGCTTCGTACTGTTTAAATGGTTCTTGAAAAGCGAGCGTTTCTTCCTCTATCATTTCAACTCCATTATAGTCTTGCATGGAACTGATCAATATTTGTTCAAAACCGTCCGCAAGTTCAATTTCCGCGTTGTTAACCGGCGTTTGTGAAATATCCATAGCTTCAAATGTAGCTAGTAGAAGTTTGATAACGTTTATTGGGTTGACTTTCATGGCTGATGAAATTTGTATTATCCAATACACAGTACACTGTTTGTAGCTCACTTTAACGTGAAATGGAAGAATCCGAATGCTAACCGTCTTATAAAGCAAGCGATAAAACTGCAAGCTATTGACAACTTGAACTGCCAAAGGCCAATCACACATTACCCGAAAATGTAAACACATTATCGGGTAATGTTTGATTAAGGTCTTGCAGTTCAAGATGATAATAGCGTGCAGTTTAATATTTGCCCAGTGTAAAAATTCTGCATAGAATACAAATTTTGCGCGAATATCGTTATCGCGTCATGACGCGATAAGAATATTCGCGCTGGAAGAATTAATTATTGCAGTTAGTCGAGAAAAGCTGATACGTAGGCAAATAAACATCGGTCTGTTCGTTGATTGTACAACTTCATACACAGAGATAAAAGATTTCCGAACGGGAGCATTCTGAATAATTACGCATTTAAGAATCGAAGAGTAAACATTTATCTGAGGATGATTTTTATTACGCGGAATAACAAAAACGAAAAAACCAAATATATTTATATATACCATTTGAATTTTATTAATAGTATCGTTAATATATTTTTGTTACTGCTTTGCATCGTTGCATGGCAGATGCTTTCATCAAAACTTTTGAATTAGAGGAAGAATCATTTCGGTACGAAAATATAATTATGAAAATATGAAAATATGAGCCTTATAAGTACGGGGTAGCCCCAAGTCCCCACTTCCAAAGCACCGCGCCTAAAACTCAAAACGAATATGCCTGCACACACAAACATAAAATTGATATTACCGATGAAATGAAAACAGTTTTAATGAAATTCGTGAAACCTTTCGCGAAACTTCAAACGAAAAGCAATTAGAGGGGGTAGTTTACCCTTAAAATGTGAAAATTTAAAAACGTAATAATTTTAAAACGCGGGAGAATATTTTGAATCCGCGGATACATGTTAAACACAGAAAACACGACGGTGATGAACAAATTTAGGTTAGAGGTGGTTTACCCCCTTAAATTTGCTGTCCCGTTGAAACACAAAAACGCGCCAACTTGAATTTTGATTCCCCTTCAAAATGATACCAGTTTTATTAATTTTCATACAACCCTCTTAAGCGTGGGGTGAAAAAGGGCAAATGGAGGGGTGGTTTACCCCTCAATTATATTTCTAATCAACACTCTCGTAGTGGATTTTTTATCGCTTAATATTAGAGGAAATTTCGATTTTGTTGCATTCAGATCGGTGGACTGCTTGTGGGAGAAACTTTGAGGGGTGGTTTCATCCCCTAACACCGTTTTTATGCCGATACAAAAAAACATGTTTAATAGTTTGCAATGCTTTACCACATATATAAGTTTCAACGAAATCGAGAGCGGATACTTCAATGATGTTTCTCGTTAGAGGGGTAGTTACCCCTTAAGACGAATGGAATGATATTGAAATATGATAAAACATTAAATTGTAGCTTATAGAAATATTTGAAATCAGCGGATATACTTTAAACACAGAAAAAACGACCGTGATAAATAAATTTATGTTAGGGATGGTTTACGCCCTTAAATGTGCTATACCGCCAAAACGCAAAAACCCGTCAACTTTAATTTTAATTGCCCTTCAAAATGATACCTGTTTTATTAGTTTGCATACAACCCTCTTAAGTGTGGGGTAAAAAAGGCAAATTGAGGGGTCGTTTACCCCCTAATTCAATTTTTTCTTAACAATTTCATAGATGATTTTTCATCGCTTTTCATTAGAAGAATTTTCGTTTTTGTTTCATTCAGATCGGTGGATTGCTTCTGAGTGAAACTGCAAAATCACCCCTCGACACGCCTTTCTTTGAGGGGCGGTTTCCCCCCTTAAATCCGATTTTCCGCCGATAAAAAAAAATACGTGTCTCAAAGTTTTCGATGCTCTATCACATATATGAGTTTCAACAAAATCGGAGGCGGACACCTGAGGGATGTTCCTTGTAAGTCGATCTGAAAAAAAATACCGAGTGTTTTCGCTAATAATATGATATTTTGAAGAGAAGTACATAGGGATTTGAACAAATATTGATTTTTAAAAAATAGGCACGCTTTTGAAATAAAAGGACGATTTTCGAGCAAAATTTCTCGTCGAAAATAGGCGATAACTTTTTTTATTATTGAGATATCGAAAAAATCCTATGTACTGCTTTAGATAATCTAGTGTCTAGATAATCTAGTCTTATTGATGCAGTCCAAATTTAAAGTCGATCGGATAAAAATTGCTCGAGTTCTGCTGCGTGCCGCACTCAAAAAAGTGGTTTTGAGAAAAACGCGTTCAAAGTTTTAGGTTTGTTAATTTATGCGATAAATTGGAAAAAAAATTGTTTACCTTCAATCAGCGATGCCGGCACCATATAGCTGGCCTTCAAGAAGCAAATCATTGTCCCTAGCATCTTTTCTGGAACTTGTAGAGGCTCTTCCGGCCTCTTTTGCAGCGTCTGTGAGCGAGCGCTCCGCCAGCTCGATCCGCGCTGCGTCGGTTTCATCGCAAAAATTGAAACAATTTGGGGCGATAGTTATCCCCAACGTCTCCAAAACTTTCATGAGGCTTCTCAGGCCATCATTGAATAATAATACCGCGATATCAGCTGC
Source organism: Ophion costatus (assembly GCA_951751655.1). Lineage (NCBI taxonomy): Eukaryota > Metazoa > Arthropoda > Insecta > Hymenoptera > Ichneumonidae > Ophion > Ophion costatus. Next base: position 11,348,710 of record OX632362.1, on the reverse strand, counting down.
AAATCGACGAGTTTTTTGCTCCCGGACTGACACTTGGGGGCTATTGCCCAATCTGTTTTGTTGCAGCTTTCGTTGTTGTTTTGCGTGAAGCCGCCCAAACAACGCTGCAGCAAATCGTCTCTGCTCAAATTTTCGAAGACTGGCGTAATTGCCTCCAATACTTCCTCAGGAAGAGGCGGCTTATGGCGATATTCAGAAATATTACCGCTTGCGACCGCTCGCTGCCACGAACACCACGACTCGGCTCCCTCTGGGCAATCGTCATGTTGTGGCTCACTATCTGCGGATATTTTATGATTGATAGTTGCCCAAATTGCCTTCCTCATTTTTTCAACATCATCGCTGTTCCTCCGAATAGCCAAGCCGTAATATGTGCTCACCTCGTCAGTCAATTTTCCGGTGAGCTTTCCTCTGCCAGACAATCCTTTTTGTTTTTTCACGATTTCGCGGAGGTGCGTCCCCATACGTTTTTGGACATGATCAATGCACTCTTTTTTTTATCTCGAAACCATCGTATGGATCGCTATTCGATATACCTGCCGACCCTGAGGCGCGCAGCTGCGCGGCACCCTGAGCGTCACGGAGCGCTGCACCGCTCCACAAAATATTCAATATCTCCGAAAATAATTATTTTTTCGACCTGGGTCCAACAGCATCTTAATCTTAAATGTATTTTAGATTTTTCTAGATGGTTTTCAAAAAATCGATTTTTTGAAGCCGTCACAGTGGTGTTTTCCGTTAAGTCGAGGAATTGCGTAAATTGCGATACTGCCTACGAAATTCCGACGATCTAAGCGACTATGGCCAGTGAGTGCGGGAATCCCGCTTCTGCCCCCAGGATTATTCCACCCGTACCGGCGGATCTCGATGGCTGTATCAGATAATTTGTATGGGATCGAGTGGACCGTACGCCTTTAATAAATTACTGTTAACAGGACTGGCCACCGGATATTTCTTTTTGACCCTGGTTTACCACCCCGTCCTTTCACGGCGTTGACACTCGCCTTCCGACCCTGCCCCTTTACCATTGGCTCTGACGAGCCGAGCTAGTCGGGCCGCCTTGGCCGGGCCGCCCGCCTCCTCAGGTGTCCTACCATCGATGGATCGCACTGGGTACCCCTCTTAAGGCGTTACCCCCACTTGTAGCGCAAAAAAGGCCTTTTTCATGAATTTTTTTAAAGAAAGCTACAAAACCTTTTTAATCGATCAATATACCATCTTAAAGAACACACCTTGAAGGACTTTCAGTCATTTTTTTATTGAAAAATGTTGCATTGTTTAGTGGCAAATGGCCGTCAATGAAATAATGTTTTTGTATACACGGTTTGCGGTGACCAACATTGCGGCGAAGTGGATCATCTGAAAAAAAAATGCGGGTGGATTTAGTCAAATATAAGTATAAACTAGTCTTTAATCGAAGGATTTTAAAAAATATTCATTTTTCACAAAATGGCGGACAGTCAAAGTTAATGGTTCTATTTTAACGAAAATAACGGTCGTTTTTTTGCTATAAAACGGCCATATTTTTTGGAAAAAAAAATCGATTTTTTCAAAATCGCAAGTGGGCCCCTTAAAGCCGACCGATGGTCGGCGGTAGTCGGGTACCTGGTGCCCATGGTCCGCGGCGGATCCTTGAGTGCCCGGGCGGGTTGGGGCGGTATAGGTCGAGAAGTGTGCAGCAAATAAACGCGTTACAAAATATTCAATACTGTACAGAAACAAAATTGTTCCATTATTATTAAAACAAAATTATGATTCAGTGTTTTGTTAACAATTTTATTGTAAATAAAAGGTTTTCATTCAATTTTAATTTAACAAAATCTCTTAGATAATTAGGATCCCTCGCGCCCTCTCGCCGGAGACACTGTCTCACCCCTCCCCTTCGCCGGAGCACCGTCACGCTCCCCCACTACCTGGCCTTACCTTTCCCGCCGTGACGACACACCGGCGGTACCCCGCGCGGGGGACCCCCGCCTCGCTCCACTCCCCTGAGATCCCGCCAGTCAGAACTGGCGCTACTCCTCTACTTATAAAGATACATATTTAATCATTTTCATTACGATGATTATGGATATTCATATATGCTGTGTCGCTTTGAAAATGAATTGATTTTACTGTATCCTCGATTTTGTTGGTGACAAGAGCGTGTACGTCTATTTCTTCTGGAGTGGCGGGATTCCCGGTTAGATTATTCTTAGCGACGGTGAACTCGTCCTTCTGAATATAACCCAACAAACAATCGTCTATTATTTGAAAGTCGATTATTTGAAACATTTTTTTTAAATTTATTCCATCGCGACATTTTGTACAATTATCCAACAATGTTTCAATTATTTATTTATTTCAGCTTACACTTACGGCCTGCTCGTTCTGGAGCGGTTCAATCTCTTCTTCCGATCCGTCCAACTCCGTTTCTTCAGAGTTCCTTTCTCTCTTCAGATTGATCATCAAAATAGTTATAAGTTATAATATAAATAGTTATAATAAGAACTGCATGAAGATTCACTGTCGTCTAAATCTTCGTCATCCTGTACCATTCCATTTTGAGTAAGAGGCTCAGAAAGGCGCAGTAGCGACGGCCCGAGCTATGAAAGCGCCTGACGCCGAGCAACCCGCACGATACCCGTACAGCACCATGCGAGGGAGAAAGAGCTCGCTGAGGCGCTACCTCTTGCTCACAAACACTCCCATGGGGTTAAGCTGCATATAAGAGCGTCGCCGGGTCTCGAATTAGGGACAAGCTAGCTCGAAGCTTTGAGACGTTCCACGTCTCAATACGACTACGCTTTCTCGCTCTGGCGCTCTCCTAGCTCGCTCATGCGGCGGCGGTCCCAGAAGGCTCTTTCCAAGAGATCGGCGCCGGTGAGGAAATCCATGATCCTCGCATGGAAGCTCGTGACGATTGAGCTGCCGCTTCGCAGCCTGCCGGGACGACTCACGAGGACTCCTCGAAATCAGCTGACTCCAGGAGACACCCGAGTACGCAGACTGACCTCGCCAATTTGGAGCTCGTTCTGTCCAACGCTGCTCTCGCCGTGATCCAGCCCACCTGTCAAAAGGGTGGATACGGCCACCCAGACAACGAAGCCTTCTCGAGTACATCGAGGCACGCAAACGCCTCTAGACCGCCAGCAAGGATCAACCTCTTGGCAGGAAGACGCTGCCACACAGACATCGTCTGGAAGTGAGTGGGAGGCTCCCACTCGACTCTACCTTCCAGAAGCGACAGTCCGAGGAAGCTACACTCCACCTCTGGGGCTACTACCTGGAGTCCGCCGCACACGGACACTGGCGTCGCTTCTCTGGAGCGAGTCCCCTCGCGCCAATACTCAGACCGCCGATTGTAACAATAATGCCACTAATGTTAAATAAATGACGCATTAAGATTTTAACATCGCTTGGCTCCAGCTTCCTCAACGACCTACCCCAGCGCTGCACCTCCACTCCACTCTGCGAAAATATACCTACCTAACAACGCGAGCTACCGAACACATTTTCATCACGATTTCCGTCGAATTATACTGTTGATCAGTGTCCATTCGTTTCATAATAACATCGATTTCAGAGAAGTAGCTATTTAAATTCAATTTCGTTCACATCATTCCATACCGCTACAATTTCTGTGTAGGTCGTCATCTTTTCCGCTGACTTGTGACAGATGTTTGCCTTACAGTCATTAATGCGTTTCTGAAAAGAATTTCTTTCCATAGACCGAATTTGTTCTTACTGCGGAATAATATCATACTCTAGTCATTAATTTGTTTAAGACTCTTTTGCTAATTAAGGAACATCAATATTCCAGAAGAAAATGTTAGTGAATGTTATTCCAAAAATAGTAAACGTCCGTTGCGTTGTAATAAATATCGTGATTCTTTTCGTTTACATTACTCCAAAGACGTGCATTTACTTCTGCTTTCCTGTATCTTTATTGTACCTTGCATGCATTTCGACCATCTTTATTATTAGTTCACAACATACAGTCCCATATTTTGTAAGATTTCTCTTTCTCCTCAACTCTTGACTACGTGCAGCGCAATACGACGGGAGTTGTGCATTTCATTGTTATCAGTTGAGCGGGTTATTTCTGTCATTACTTTCCTCAAAAAACGGTCACAAATGTCTTGACCAATTTTTGCATGAAGAGTCTGTATGTGTTAATAACAATCTTCGAAGGCACATCTCTGATAAATTTGAAAAAAAAAGAATCGTTGGTAAATTAAGCTTAACGCCTATTTTATATGATCATTAAAGTACAGTCTTTAATTGTAACTATCTCAGAGTTAAAATCACGAATTTATTTGAAATTCGCCTCATACAATTCATTGTTTTCCAAATGAAGCCGTTTTTTTTAAATAAAAGAACGCTAGAGAGTTTGGGACTATTTCTCCATTCTAATAGCCTTTTTACGCAGTGATTTCAGTAACTTACCATTTTCAAAGCTATCCCCATGCTTGGACTATGTGCGCAGGCGCGCGGTCAGCAACCAACGTCGTTTTCCATGGTACGCACGGGCTGTTTTCAGCTTCAGGTTCTTTCCATTCAGCTGTCTGTCTCGCAACAGCGTATAGTTTGTTGTCTTCTTCAGATTTAAATATATTCCCATCGTATCAATATGTTTGAGTAATCGAATTTGCATAATTTCAAGTGCAAACGTCGGAAAAAGTGAGTTTGTGCTTTTTTTAATACTGTAAATGATTAATATTTTCGGCGTCGGTTTGCCGACACTTTCCTACAATTGAAACGCAACGCACTTAAAATGAAATATTCTTGCAAGGGCCGCGCTTCATACGCGTTCTATTATATATTTAACTTAAACTTGTATTTTTTTTTAAATTGTTTCATCGACTCACTATGTTATTATCACTTTCAAATTACAACATTATTACATCTTCTCGGCTTTGAATCTATCAAATGAAGATACTTCCAGATATCGTTTACCGAACGGTTTACAGACCTTTGTAGCACTATTCAAAATGGCGATCCCGTCACCATATGTCGAAAATTTCTTTGGAAATTAATAGCTCCGCTTTTATCGGTACGTGTACAAAAATTGCCCACATTTTAAATTTAAATGTATCGCTTCAGTCACTTGTTTTCCATTTGGGTTCGCTAAAACTTTTTTCAAACTACAATTAATTTTTCCCGCATATTTTATTTCCACTTGAGAGTTATTATAAACTGTATCTGTTGCTCGCTTTTTCTATGCTCGTGACCTCTTCTCATCGCCGGCACTAAGATCATGGACTCGAGAATGAGATCTATCGATACCAGACGCACGAACATGAGGCTAGTTTTTACCACTCACATAACAGTCATATTTATTATGTATGGTATTATTGCCAACAAGCTGCTTTTTAATTTTTAGATCCAAAGGTACAATTTATTCAATGATCGAAGGTGTTAAAATATGTCGCAATCCCACCAAATTTGGATTGATAGTAGGACGTCTCTTGTTACGAAGTAAGTCATTTCAACATTTTTATATTTATTGAATTTTCGATATCTTCGATGAACAAATTATTTAAACGATGCACTTATCGAATAAAGTGGATCAATGGCAATGGGTATAAACGATGGCAAAGTTATAACGGAGAACTCAAGCTCTTTATCATTGCCACTACAATTTATGCAATATGAAAATATGAGAGGAAAGACAATCATTGATTGTTAGAAAATACGTTCATAGGTGTACTGAGCTGCAAAAATTATATTACAATCGGCATTACATTTTCGCATGCGTTCTATTTTACCCTCATAACTGATGCAAAATCTTTACAAGCGTCCTATAACAACAGACCTATCTTTTGTTTCTAGATTTTGTTTTAATCACTGATACATCCCCACACCTGCCGACACACTTTTTTCCATCATAACAAATCCCAAAAGCCGAACCGACCAAAAAACGAAAGAAAAATGTCTGCTCACGTGATAATTATTCTTATAATTTTTTGTAATTTTTATCGTCAACGAAAACTTGGCAATATTACTAAAAAAATGAAAGAAAGAAGAGTTCAAAACTATTAGCATACCGGCTTAGACGATTTTTTTTCGACCGGATTATAATCCAACAAAGTAGACCGTAAAACGATTTTCCCATTGTAAGATTGTGAATTCTGTACAGCGGCGAGACTGAAAATAAGTTTTCGGGTTTTTTTGACCAATACAAAATCGAAAATTTCAAGAGAAATACAAAAAATGGTTCATTCAAAGTATTGCCCCTCGCTATTTACACATTTTTGCCATCTATCTAGCAATGCATAAATACCGCGACGATAAAAGGACGCGTCTTTGGACTGAAACCACTCGTCCAACCAATTTTGTACTGCATCGTAATTGGCCAGGTGTAGCCCACCCAAGCCATGCGCCATCAACCGGAACTAGTCTGAAGGAACCGGTAATAGTCTGAAGGGGCCAGGTCTGGCGAATATGGTGGGTGCGGTAGCAGATACCATATCAGCGTTTATATGGTGCCGATGGACGATGGAACTGCGATCAACTGCTGCAACATCACACGTTCGTGTCTCGTATCCCATTCTGGTCGATTTTCGAGCAATGCGTGGTTCAATTTGATTAGTCGTTATCGGTAGCGATGCCCATTGACAGTTTCGCCTGGTTTCAGTAGCTCATAGTACTCAATTCCTTTTTGGTCCCACCAAACGCAGAGCATTGTTTTTTTTCCAAAGCGATTTGGCCGTGCCGTCGATATTGACGCTTCGCCAAGTGAAAGCCACGATTTTCTGCGTTTGGGATTCTCGGAATATATTCATTTTTCATTTCCAGTAACAATTCGATACAGGAAACCCTTTCTGGTCTGCCGCAAAAGCAAAATTTCGGAAGTGGCTCTTCGATTTTCGATGCTTCCCGCAAATGCTGTTTATTTGGCAGAAACTTTGACATTTTTGAGGTTAGAAGAAAGGTCGTTGTGTTGCGATATTTGTTTATATTACGACTCGGTATTCTTAACAGATGTCCAAGCTACGAGTATAAAGACACCCGATTTCAGACCTGTATGCCGACTACATGGGTCGCCAGCGCAATCCATGTGTGAAACCCGGGAACTTAGTTGGGCACCTAGTAATACGTGATAGTGAGTTGCAGCTTCTGTCTTTGTTTTCGGAAGCCATCCACGTATTGTGCCGAAACGATATAACGACGGACGGGTTTGCTAGAACGCGTTTATTGCAGAGATAAGTAGGGAGATGTACAACGCTTCCGTTTTCGGCGTGTCTCAGAAATGGCGCTAAATCGCGGCGGCGAGTTCGGAAATATAATTTTGTGATCATCGCCTCTGTTGGGGTTGCAGTTTTCCTTGTAGCCGCGCGAGGCTTAATCATCGCTCCAGTCAGTATCGCAGTCAGCGTTGACACATATGGGTAGCTCGGTGGGGGAAAAGTCACCACCCCTCGCACATCGTATTTACTCGACAGGCGAACGAAGCGAGGTTTTCTGTTCGATCGAGATCGACATTTATTTGTGGCCGTACTGCCGATTCAAATATGCATAAAATGAATTTCAGAGGGAAAAAGCATCTATCGAGATTATTGTTTTCTCTCGATTGCTCGTTTATGAGGAGAATGCGGGTTAAAAAAATTAACAACGAAACGCGTTGAAAAATAAAACACTGAAAGGACCGTGTCAGGTTCAAAGTGAAATATTGAACTTTTGCCGCGGTCGTTTCGGCGGTTTTTTTTCCAATACTAAACATTGTAGGTAAGGCTGTATCATAAATGTTTCACTATCCTCAATTAGTATCGTGGCTGAGCTGGCAGCGTATCGGATTAAGCCAAGTACCGAAAAATAAAACGACTGATTCTAAGGTCCTTGATCGCACGTTGTCAACACAACTTTGGCTCCTACTTCGTGAAGTCTTGCCAAGCACTGCTTTAAAAGCTGATGCATATCATTCGCGTTCATTCCAGTACCCGTCAAGAAATAAGCGATGAATTGGCGCCACGGGTTCTTCGCATTTAAGCTATCGACACAGAAAACGAAGACGTACCGAGCTCGTTCATTGCAGCGTCCGAGTGGTCCAAGATCTACGAGCCCTTCGATGCAATCGTACTTAACGGAATATTCTTCGAAGTTCTTGATTGTCATTTCGTCCCATTTGATGCAGCATATCCTATCCGCAGGTGGCAAATGCGCTAACGTGATTTTAAATTTCTCAAAGATAGCTGGGCAAAATCCAGGCTTAATATCAATCTTAGATATCCAGAACCTAACAGTGCTTACGGATGGGAAACGACAGCCTGCTTTTTGCAAACGTTTGTACGCTGTTGCAGAATAATAAAATAGCAGTTTCGGCAAATCTTTTCCATCATCTGCATATGGAGCGTTCTTGCGGTGCAACTGAAGTTTGACCATCGCTCTCGCTGCTGGCTCGGTACAATTCCTCTCATCGAGGAATTCATCGACCGTTTTCTCCTTTTTTATTGACTTAATTTGGTTCAAAGCTCGTTTAAGTCGTAGCTGCAGAACCTTGTTCCGCTTACGTAACATCTCAAGTTGTACTTGAGCTTGTACTGCCGAAGCTGCTTTTGAGCGATCGGAATGTCGGTTGCGCCGCTTTCGCTTAGCTGGCGCGTGACATATCGAGGTCTTCGCAGAATATGGGTCGATACCGGTCCAAGTCATGACGTCATCTTTAGAACATTCAAACGACAACACTGCACGCATTGCGTATTTACACGTCGTCGTCTTCGCGTCGGAGGACAAGGTGTCTTTGTCTACGTCCATTAGATCTTCCGATTTGTTGGAAGTCGTGACCACGATGGTGGGCTGCTAGGACTCTTTACGCTGGTAAAATTGTTCTACCTGCACGCTAGAAGCTGAAGGGCTCGTACTTACCGAGTAACTTGGACCTGCTACATTACCTTCCTGAACGTCCTCCGGTGCAAAGAATGGCACGGGAACACCATCGCGGTGCAAGCTGCCATTTGCATCAAAATCGTTCGGTTGAAAGTGCGAGGCGCACAAACCCGCATTCCGTCAGCAGCACAGAAGCTGCTGACCAATTCTTCAGTTAGGGATTGGCTGTAACCAATTGTACAAATAAGTATTACTATCTTCTATAACTATATATACTAGGGTGCGTTTGATTTTTCAAATATTTTTTTCTCTCATTCCGCCTGAGTTTTGTTTTCTATCCAAAGAAAGTGTTCATTCAAAGGCATTAATTTTTCATAAAATCACCTCTATGATGAAGCTCATTGACCAATGTTGGTTTCCTCATAAGGGAAGCATTGTGAATAATGGTAATGAAATATAAAACAATGGTCAAAGCTCTTCTTTGCAATGTTTATAATTTCAACCAATTTTACTTATAACTTTCAATTGAAAAATAATAATATAAATGTATGAGATAGCAATGTGCAAAGTTGGACTTTGCAAATAAAATATTTAAAATTCTATAAAACTGGAATGCGTGTGTACATTTCTGATAAAATAACATTAATTAAAGAAGTTACTACTCCACTTGCGCGCGAAATTTCAGATAGATCCATCGTGCCGATCGGCAGTTATCGGCAGTTGAGTTTTGATACGAGTACGTTCATTAGAAATAGAAAACATCGGATCTAATAATACAATCACGCTACACACGACAACGGAACGTCGTAACAAATACCGTCTGATCATATTTTTATGACAAATGAAGTTTCGCTTGCTTACTATACTTTTACTGAACCTAGACAAAAACCATAATTTTTTGAAAAATTCAAAATCACGTTAAATCCGAACCGCTTTACCGATGTGTCGAAATTCAATACCAAAAAACATTGTATGCATCTTCAATTATGAATAACTATTCAGTTGAATAGCCAAATTGTTACAAAAGTGAGAGAACATACGACATTTTTTTGCAAAATTGAAAACACGATAAAATCGATGTGTTGATAAATTTTGTAAAAATTAACAGTAGTTAGAAACGAGTTAGTGATCGAGTTACGTGCAAAAATTGAGCTCGAGGGGTCGTAGGGGTACTGTTCGGGAGTAATCGAGGATTGCATTTTCGAAGCTGGAAACATACACACATACCCACATACCGACATTTGTTGTGTACCATTTTTCTCGACGTTTTAGGTGATTCTGAGTATGCTGACATAAAAAAATCGAAAAAAATGTTCATTCAAGAAAAGCTTCCTCTATGAGGAAGCAAAAAAGAATAATAGTAACTGTCAGTCCCTCCGCGAATGCCGAAGTGAGAGCATGGTAAGCATATCGTAAACGATTATAAAGAAATATATAGCGCAAGACGCAAATACGGCTCTTCAGTGCTACAGCACTGTAGCACTCAAGATATTTATTGCATCTTTTGTATAAAAACTATTGTGCGATTTTATTTTTCAGTCTACTTTATTTCTGGACACCGAAATGGCGGCGCTGAAAGCCGTCGTGATCACTGAATAGTCGTAAGTACTTATAGAGTTTACTGATAATTATTTCGCAATAAGAGAAAAAACGATAATTCAGTCCATGAATTTTTTTTTTAGAGCTATGGAAGGCGCGGAAAACGCGATATCGTTGTCGCAGCGGCTGCAGCAGTCGCCGCCGCCGAAATGGCCGAATTTGCCGCCATCGCCGACTAAAACTAAAGCGCCGCCAAAAAACGGTCTTTATTTTTATGTGCCTAATTATTTATATTTTTTGTTTTTATTCCTACGGTACACACGCTCTTCGCGTTTGTTACCTATTTTTCCCCCTATTGTGACTGTTTCTTTTCTCTACTGCTTCTTTCCATTATTTCTTTCCTCTCCACTGCATCTTTCCATTGTTTCTTTCCTCCACTGTTTTTTCCACGCTCCTTTTTTCTTCGCCTCCCTCCACCCTTCTTTGCGGCCGCAGCCAACTTCCCCCACTGTATCATATTCATCATGACATTTATGCCATGGGTATAGGGAAAGTGCGGAAAACCTATACCAATACAGCCAGTCATCAAAGTTTGCCCCCCAGTGGTGGAAGTAATCTTATGTCGCCGCGAAATGCCGAAGAAAAACATTTCGCGACGAAATGTGCGCGACTGGGATTTCAAACCCGGGACCCCCCAGTCCGCAGATTTAGCGGCAAGCAAGCTCACCAATAGGGGGCGTCCATAAATTACGCAACGCAATAGGGAGGGGGCTCGGCCTGGCGTTATGGTGTACGTACGCGAGGGGGGTCGAGGTTTGCGTTACGTCACGATTTTAGAACTGTCAGAAATAGCAAAATTTCTGCATGTTCAAGTTTTTAAATTAAAAACTCATCATTCAAAATAAACGATGTGCAAGCTCTTACTATTTTAAGGGGTTAGGCCATGGTAACGGGTATCAAATCGTGTGCGAATTTGTTTTTTTTACGTATGAAAAAGTAACTCACTCATAAAATTAATTACACATCTATTTAGTATGAATATCAAGCTGTTAGAAAAAATATATATCTTTTTTTCGATGTACAAAATGACCGACTACCAATATTTTCTTTTATCTTTTTTAGGCGCTCCGCGGCGTGACATTCAGCATTCAAATTTGTTTACCTAGAACAAAAAAAAATTCTCGTCAATCTACATTAGAATACCTAGAGAAGTACGTACGGAATTTGAAAGATATTGTTTTATTCAACAGTTGTAGGTATTTGAACCTGAGAAACGAATTTTCAGTGAAAAATGTCGCATAAAACTGCTCATAAAATAAAAAGTTTCCGATAAATCAGAAATTCCGTACGTACTTCTCTGCGAAGTGCAATTAGGAACATAACTTTCAAATTTGAAGTAAATCAAGTGACATTTGTTGAAGTTATTTGTCTTGCCAATTGGAAAAAAAATACCATAGAAAATATTAGCAGTCGGCCATTTCGTACTTCGAAAAAAAAAATTCTAACAGCGCGATATTCATACTAAATAGATGTGCAATTAATTTTACGAGTTAATCACTTTCTCATACGATAAAATTGTTAAATTTGCACATGATTTTATACCCGTTACTGTGGCCTAACTCCTTAATCTAAGTATCAAAATTCTAGAAAAAAAACAACTTCATATCCAGAAAAACGAAAACTTTCATCGTTATTTTCTCGACACTACTTTTTTGACCTTGTCTCAGTGAATACTCAAAAACTGATCAACCGATTTTCAATTTTTTAAAAACATTTTTCAATCGCAGTGACTAAGGTTGTACGTAGCCGATTTTTTAAATTTTGTTCATTACAATTTTTAAAGATTGCTCGAGTACAACAAAGGGCCTTAAAGATAGGAAAAAAGCCAAACTGTCGGCATTTTGTAAAAAAAAACCAAAATAAACAATGACTACGCATAACGATAGCTACATTTGTATAGATATCGATAAATTGTTGACTTTTTATTTACAGATCATAAAACCTTTCATAAAGATATCGATGGGACAATGAAGAGAATTTTTTTCGTCGCCAAATCAGGGTTAATTAGATAAATTATAAAAATTGGTATAAAACTAGATGAATATATACTCCATAAAATGAGTATAAACGCGATCCTTTTATTATTAGTTATTTCATTGAAAAAAAAACAATTATTGACGACAAAGCACCCGTTACGTATCGGAATAAGGGGGTGTTCAGGCCAGGCGGTTCGGTTTTGTTGCGTGGGGAGGGCGAGTCAAAAATTGGGAAATTTTTCGTAACGGAATTTATGGACGCCCCTACACCATTGCACCGGTAATTATTTATATTTTATTGATTATTTCTTACAGTTACGAAGAAGAAACTTTGGCGCCGCTATAAAAAGAAGGGTGGACGTCAGCAGCTGCCGCAAAAGCAAGAGGCGCCCGAGGAAGCCCAAGGGCGCGAGAAGGGCAGGCCACCGCGAGGACAGCGGCACGAGCGACGGGAGCGGCCGAAGCAACGATGCCGCTGCTATCGCGAACGCGACCGAACCCGCAGTCGCTCGCCCCGCCGGACGCATGACGAAGTCGCCCAACGTGAGCGGGTATTTAAAACTCTGGTGGAAACAGTGTTGGAAAACATGACCAATAAATAAATGATTCTCCCAATTCACAAAATAGTTTATATTCTTTCCCGTAGAAAATCAATTTTAAAAACTGTCCAAAAAAAATTACCAAAACGATCGAGAAAGGGAAACCTTAAGAAAGCTATCTTTCAGTCCTTCTCGATCGCTTCAGCATTTTTTTTCAACACATTCCACATGGGATAAGTGTGTATATCTGAGACAGCTTTACAGTTCCAAAAGCCTCGTGGCTGACGTTGAGATGTCAGCGTGCGGGCTCTGAGTATGAACGACGGGAGTTAGATCTTCGGTAGCAGTGTCTTTTTTATATCTGAACATATATGAATTAAATATCATAAATAATGCCTGGACAGCCGAAAGTAGCTAAAGCGAGAGGAAGTTCTACATTTTTTGAATATAAAATGAAGAATAAAAGATAGATAAAAAAATGGATTTACCGGGGATCGAACCCGGACTGCAGGCATCGTTAATCCGGTACGCTCCCAACTCAGCCACGACACTAATTGAGGATAATAAAACATTTATGATACAGCCTTATCTATAATGTTTAGTATTGCAAAAAAACCGCCGAAACGACCGCGGCAAAGGCTCACTACTTCTCTTTGAACCTTATACGGTCGTTTCGGCGTTTTGTTTTTCAACGCGTTTCGTTGTCAATATTTTCAACCCGCATTCTCCTCATAATCGAGCAACCGAGATAAAACAATAAACTCGATAGATGTTTTTTCCCTTTGAAATTCATTTTATGCATATTTCAATCAACAGTATGGCCAGAAAAAAATGTCGATCTCGATCGAACAGAAAATCTCGCTCCGTTCGCCTGTCGAGTATATACGATATGCAAGGGGCGGTGACTTTTCCCCCACCGAGCTACCCATATGTGTCAACGCTGACTGCGATACCGACTGCAGTGATGACTACGACTCGCGCGGCTACAAGGAAATCTGCAACCCCGACAGAGGCGATGATCACAAAATTATATTCCCGAACTCGCCGCCGCGATTTAGCGCCATTCCTGAGGCACGCCGAAAACGGGAGCGTTGTACATCTCCCTACTTATCTCTATTTATTGCTACAACAATACCGCTTAGATTACGAAAAAATATTTTGGGATAACCACATGAATTTTAATTTTCATCTCACCGCTCACTTGGTCGATTGTGTTGAAAATTTAGGACCTCTATGGGCAACCAATACTTTCCCATTTGAGGCGTATAAGAAACGGATAATCGAGTTGATAAAGAGTCCGCACGAAAGGCCGACTCAAAGAATAACGCATTATTTGTTGCTAGACTTCATGCGAAAATTTATTGACCTTGATACTGCTGATGAAGAAGTAATGATGAAAGTCAAGGAGAAATCGATGAATGGAAAAAAATGCGCAATGTTACCGCTGCGATACACGGAATTAATGAAATTGGACGGCGCACAAAAAGGCTACCAAAAAGTACCATGACGTTTGGAGCAGCAATTAATAAAAGATTTGGAAATATCATGTAACCATGAAATGACAGTGTACCCCACAGCCCTTATAAAAAGTGTTGAGTATATATCGCAGCAAAATGATCGAAACTGTGACCAGAAAGCATTGTGATAAATTTGTTTAAACAAGAAATAAACATTTTGCTGAAATCTTAGATATGGTTAGTTTTTAAGATGCAAAGGGAAACAGAATAAACGGGAGTTATGTCTACTGTTTCACCGATGATGGAAATCGTGATCTACCTTTCCAGATTCGGCAAGTTAAACTCGCACGGAACAAGTCATTTGTTGAAGCAAAGGACATTTTATGCCCGGCTATACTGATGACAAACGACGGCATCACTTACGGCGTACGATTGACCAACACGTGGAAAACGGATTAATAATGTCCGGCCACCGGCCACTTCCAATTATCGACAACATTGCCGAGGATCCAGAATTGATAGGTAAGCGATAAAATAAAATTATTATCTATTAATCAAACGTTTTTTTTCATTACATTAACGATTTTCTGCATTGTAGGAGGGGACAATAGAGACGATGGACGCTTTGAGAGAACAAATATAATATTTGCTCTGAAGGCGATCAAAGAACGTGGAAATCTCGAAGCCTATCAATGGAAATATTATAATGCGGAGTTGTTAATATGAATCAACAAAAAAACAAATGGGAACCGTTTATCTGCGTTATTATTTAAATTTCATGGACACCAAATGTTCACACTGGTGCTTAAAAATCAAGCATATAATGTTTTCAGCCATCGAATGAAACCACAAGGTTAAATGGTAAAACT
The DNA here is from genome assembly GCA_951751655.1 of Ophion costatus. Taxonomy (NCBI): domain Eukaryota; kingdom Metazoa; phylum Arthropoda; class Insecta; order Hymenoptera; family Ichneumonidae; genus Ophion; species Ophion costatus. The sequence continues at coordinate 11,333,462 of OX632362.1, read as the reverse complement.
AGGAACATTCCGATATTTTTTGTAATCTCAAGCAATTTTTTGCTTCACTCTTCTTTATATTGTGCCTCAAATTTTATTTCGCTTCTGTAATTTGGATCGTGTGCGTGTGTTTTTGTAACCAGAAGCTTTTTAGCTGTAAGGCCTAACTGTGATTTAGATGGCATTTTAATCAATGATAAAATAATAAATCAATTGTCATCCTACCCTTATTGTTAGCGCACATTATCAAAGTGGTTTTTTCCTAGAAACTAGATATTCTAGAGAAAAATGTGATTTTTCGGTAAACTGATAAAAAAAAAACCAAAAATGATCCGCATCTTTCATCCCATCCCGCTACGAATAAGAAGTCCCAACCAGGGACCGCATTTTCCGGTTGATTCGGTTAAAAAAAATTCCACATTGGGGCTCGAATTTCTAAATAAGGATTGGCATTTTCCAGTTGTTTTGCTAAAAAAAAATTGATGCCAAGTATCGTGTGGAACGTTCTTTTCCGAAATCGAAATCGTCGCAAAAATTCTTTGTCGTCATAACCGTTAAATAAATGTGGACGTGGTCGTATCGAATAAGGTTTCCGAACTCGTATTATCACTTCAATATCAACAGCATCATCGTCATCTTCGTCATCTTCGTCACTGAATATTAATGGATTCTCGTACAAATTTTCTACTTTTATTGTCGATTACATTTTGTTTGATTGTTTTAAGACACGACACACAATTATTAAACAATGCAGGTGCAACTTCTTAGGTTATGTTCGACAATTAGTTCACACGCTTTTGCTTTTCACACGTTCATTAGTTCACACGCCATTGCTTTTCACACGTTTACCGGGAGGTTAAAGAGCCTACTTGGTACTGTACCGATCACGGTCGTACTACAGGTCTGGCAACGAAGCCGAATTTCAATGGTGACGATTTGGTACCCTTATCGTCCAAGCTTTTCGCTCGCCTCAACGCCACTGCGTAGAACATGTGCAGTACCAGGGTGCAAAACAGGATACAGATCGACGAAAGAAAAGTGGTCGCTATTTACAGTGCCTAAAAATATTGAACGACATAAAAAATGGCAAGCGGCGATTCCTGCCATCCAGTTGAAGCCTTCGCACTTCGTGTGTGAAAAACACTTTGAGGAAAAGTATATTCTCAAAGAATCGATAACACGTGATTCACAAGGTCGGATTATCGCCCAAGTAAGTTTATACATTTCATATGTTTATATGTTTCATATGTTTATATATGTTCAGAAAGTATTTATTTAGGTTATTCTCCCGTCAACCTTCTTCAGGTTTTTTTACTCCCATCCCTTACCCTGTGTTTCTTATTTTCTTATTTCACTCGTATCTTGAAGAGGATAGAAAAACTGTGAAAAACCTGGCCAATGCAGGCGGGCTTTTCAACAATTCCTTGTTGTTCCTATGAATATACGCAAGTAACGACCCCCAGTCTTTGTAAAAATCACCTCCCATTTTTCGATCTGATACGCCAGTCTGTGCATGCCAAGCGGTCACTTGTCCCAGTAATGAAGACCACTAAATATAGTGAACCGCGACAGCTGCACGCTGATTGTACCTATCGTTGTCTGTGTATCTTGAAAAAGTAAAACTCTTTGTATATCACTTTACAATAATATTATTTTAACTTGCATTCAAGCTACTGCTCATAACTATCTGTAAATGTCACTGTAATTTTTTGTACACTCATTTTAGATTCCCTACATAAATCGAAAGCTTGTCGAGTCAGCAGTTCCAACAATCTTTGACAGTTGTACTGCGGTGAATCCATCGATACCTACTGTCGTCAATCAGTCACCGGATGATGTTCTCGATGCCTCAAAATTCCTGAAATCCCAAGGTAAGTATCCATGTAATAGTGCGGTTTTTTATATTTCAAATTTGAATAGGCAGTACATACAGAAAACAGATATTCTATGTGTCATTTTACCTGAAGGAAAATACCTAAAATATTTCCAAGATGACCCTGGATAACACTGACACAGGAAAAGCACAGAAAATTCCTCATAAAACTGTGTACTTCGATAAAAAAAGAATTAACTGATGTCAAAATATACTTATCTGATTGAAGCGATGATGGAAAGTGGAAAATACGTAGAAAAGAAAATAATTTATTGACAAATGTAAAACATTATATGATATGGAAGCTCCTAAAATAAGGGAAGGACGAGAAAATTACGTACCTGATTTGTGCCTCCTAGAAATAGGAGAATACCTGAAAAAGAAAATAATGTATGATCGAACGTGATGCAGCATATGAAAAGAAGAATTGTAAAATCCTTACCTGATCCAAGGCGTTTTAAAAAATGAAGAATACCTGGAAAAGAAAATAATTCTTGAACATAATTTATGCAATATCGACCGAGAACAGTTGTTTCATGTGTTATTGTACCTTAAGGGAAATATGTAGGATTTTTTAAAGATGTTCCTGAGGAAAACACGAAACAAAAAAATAACAATAATCGTTTAATATTTAAATGTTTTAACTTCCCTAGGCTGTTTGAAACAAATGAAAATAATATTAGTATTATTAAAAAGCCGAAATGCTGAAGTTACCTGAAAGACGATCCTCGCAATTATGGCTCAGTAAAAAATGACTAAATTTGAGGGATACTATTGATGGCACATCAGGGCATAAATGTTTTGAATTTTTGGTGCAGGTGGAATCTTTGAAGATCTATCGGGTGTTGCTCACGCAGAAAGTGTACACACATCGTACAAAAAAACGCCAAACTTCGTACAGAACCCGGATGTATTGCCATACGAGATCGCCGACACCGATGTTTCTGTGAAGCAGGAAATAATTCAAGCCGAGATTTCTTGTCCATACGAATTCCTTGAGTCCGACGTTAAGTCGTCCCAAAAATGTATCCAGTCCGAGATTCTTTCGTCTCACGGTTTCGTCCAACACGACGTTCCTTCATCACAAGGATTTGTACAACGAGAGGCTCTTCCTAAGCAACAGTTGAACGAATCAGAGCATCATTCACCGCATGAGCTTGTCGAGCACAAAGTTGAGTCGCCGCGAGAATGCGTTCAGCACGAGGTTCTTCCACTAACAGAGGTTGATAATATCGCATCAACTTCCGATAATTGTGTACGGAGGAACTCAGCGAGCACAGAGTGCGGCAAATATTTCAACATTTCAATCACAATCAACGATACTGCAAGTGATGTGACGACGGATAAAAAGAACTCCATCACCATACCAAAGTCGTGGGGTGCTGCAGAGCACACTGAAGGCGGAGGGCAAAGAGTTGTGTTTACAAACATCGTAAAGACGCGCGAAAATAGTACAGCAGGGCCAATAATTGATAAGTGTGTCGAGATTAAAACGGACAAAACACTTTGCTATAGTGTTTATGGGCGCGTTATAGATCCAGAGGGATGCCAACTGACTCCAGTTTTAACAGACACGGCTCTGCTGCCGAAAACTTTGGAAAGATTCAAAAATTTGAATGTTTGCAATGGCCTAGGTGCTGTAAGCGTTCATCATCTGTCGGTTGATTCGGTGTTTCAAGATTGGATTCGACGATGGCGTGACAAGAATTGCACAATGACCTCAAAACGAAAACGATGTGAACATTGCAAGAAGATGAGGCCGCGAATTCTACGGAGATACGCAAGGTCGACGAAGACCGAAACGTTACACCGCAGACGTCACGTGTCAAATCCCATCGACAAGAGGAAGCTAATTGCTTTACGGAAAAAAAACTCGCGTGCAAGACGCGTGAAAAATTATTCCAAACGGCGTATACGATTATTAACCCAGTCGTTAACGAAGAAAGCAGACGAAATCGCTTCCATTCGCGCTGAAGTGTTGGCCGAGAAGTTTTTGCAGTTTCAAGTTCCCGCATCGCAACAAACAGCGGTTAAACAAATAATCTCTGCTGCAACGAAGAGGCACACGAAAAGTCGTCGTTATTCAGAAGAATGGATAATGTTGTGCATGTTAATGAACATTCGCTCTCCTGGTTTTGACGAGTTTCTTCGAAAAAATGACATTCTTCCACTGCCCTGTACAAAAACAATTCGCAGTTACTTCTCGCTTATACAATCGAAATGCGGCTTCGACGAGCAGTTCGGACAATTACTCAAGAAGCATTTCGATACTAAAGCTCCTCATCAGCGACATGGCATACTTCTATTGGACGAGATAAATCTGCGAAAGTCTGTAGCAGTTTGCTCAAGAAACTTAACTTACGTTGGACTAACGGATTTTGGCGAAGACGGGCCGGAATCTACGGACATCCGAGACCAGGCAGCGCACGGTCTTGTCTTAATGTTTCAACCTCTTGCAGATACTTATACCCAGCCAATTGCTGTTTTTGCTTAAAAAAATCCAGTGAAGGGGGAGGAACTTACGAAGTTGGTGGTTAAAGCTATCATTTACTTGGAAAGAAGCGGAGCGAAGATCCATGGCGTCATCGTAGATGGTGCAGCGACGAATGCAAAAATGTGGTCCATGTTGGGCGTATCAGGTGCCATGGGAAATACAAAAACGTGGTTTACGCACCCGGTCGATGAAGAACGGAAAGTATTCGTTTTTTCCGACACTCCCCACGTCATCAAGAACATTCGAAACCAGCTCTACAATAAAAGAAAATTACGGGTAAGTTCCACCGCCGCATAACTCTGCGTGTTAAAATGGTGCGATGTTACTTACCAAAAATTGACAAGCCCTGCATATTTCATTCTGATTGGTACCGAAAAAACGAATCCAAATAATAATTCTTAAACGATTTACCTGAAAAAAGCACGAAAAATCTCTGAAAAAAAAATACTCACCCGATTTGCGTAATCCTAGGGAATGGAGAAAGATATTTTACCCTTCTGAAAAAAATAATCCAATTTCCATTTGTAAAAATAAGTTTTGACTCGTATACTGCACCTATGTTCTACATCAATACCTTCAATAAACGCGACAGTATACGCGAAATCACTAAATACATACGTTAAATAAAAATGTCTACAGATAAAGTCGTCGGATAAGTACGTATCCTGGGATTACTTCAACATCCTATTCGATCTCGACAGTAACCACCTAGGATATGCCAGGGTTTGTCCAAAAATAACACAGAGGCATGTTATATTGGACAGTACCTCGAAAATGCGCGTCCGACTCGCGACTCAGGTATTTTCTTTCCCTCGCTATTGTATTCACATTATTCGTTTACATTCAATGGAAAATGAACCATTATGCTTTTGTGTATTTACAGATTTCTAGTAACTCGGTTGCGCAAGGTCTAGCCTTTTATTTGTCGCAGAAAGTCGAGTCTCTTGCTGGGTGCGAAGATACGATTCAGTTCTGCACTCAAATCAACGCTATGTTCGACGCGTTGAATCGAAAATCTCCCAATGAGGGGCTAACACCAACGACGAAGGATTTTAAGGTAAATAATTTATGCGTATTGAGTAGCCGTACCAATACATTACTTCCTTTGTAAGCGGTGTAGTCTGTTTGCTCCTTTTACTATCTGTAGGTACTGCAAGATTCCATCAAATGGTTGAATGACTGGGAATCTGCCAAGAACAAAGGTGACATAGCGGCCGACGAATACTTGACCAAGCAAACGTCGGAGGCACTCCGATTATCCTTACAGTCAACAATCGATTTGTGTTGTTATTTCATCGAAAAGTTCAATTTTGAATATTTACTAACAGGAAAAGTGAATCAAGATAACTTAGAGGTATTTATGACCATTTATAACCATTATAACTGTCTGAATTGGGTAAATTTCCCAATTCGATACTACTAGATGGCTTCTATTCATACTCAACGTAATCCTGTCGTCACGATTACTTACCGTATTCGATGCATCTTAAAACAGGGAGACAGAATACTTACCTGATTTACGTAATCCCGGAAATCGAATATCTCAAAGAAAAAAGGAATGAATTGAAAAGTCACGCGGAAAATACGATCTGCTACTTTGCGCAGTTTTGTAACCTGAATTGATGAATCCTAAAATGGGTTCACGTGGAGAAGAATACTTACCAGGATTGAGTGATCTTAAAAAGTGGCGCATACCCGAAGAAAAAGAATAATTCACCCATTCTTTTTTTTCGGGTATGCACTTTTCGCGATCGCACTAATTACGTAAGTATTTTTCTCCTTATTCCCTCATTTTAGGGGTCTCCACATTGTAGTTTCCTTCAATTTTGTATTATATCACCCTATAATACAAAATTAAAGCAAAGTACGATGTAGAGACCTCTAAAATGAGGGAATAAGGAGAAAAATACTTACCCAATTAGTGCAACCCCGAAAAGTAGAGAATACCTGAAAACGAAAATATTTTATGAACAAAAATCATGAATGTTAAATAGATATTTTTCCGTCATTGTGATCCACCATGCTAGATGATCTGCCTTTTGCGTATGTGTTTCATTGTTTGTTTGCTGCAGAAATTTTTCGGCACTATTCGCCAAGCCGCTGGATGCAACGATCATCCAAGTTGCCCAACGTTCTTACAACTGTACAAAGTACTTTCGATCTACAGTATTATAAAACCTCCAAAATTTGGAAACTGTACCGTTTCCGAACAGTCCACGCCGCAGATTCTGGTCTCGCTACAGGAACTGAAAGATATTTATGGGCCAAAGTCTGAAGGAAAATTTGCTACGTATCGTCGACGTGTGAAGGATAAATTAGACGAGATTTTACGACAACACGATTGCGAGGCGGACGAGATTATAGATGCTCACGATCATGATTATGCTTTGCCTGAGACCCTTGACTGCATTATATATTACGTGACAGGTCTTTCATTTTTATTTTGACTTTTTGCTTATACTGCTTCATATCTTAACAATAGGTATGTGTCCTCAGTATACTAACAAATGTTGCATTTAACACTTTTTAATCAGATTCTTTTGATTGCATGCACTGCTTTCGTTCTTACGTAGCCATCGTATAATACGGAATCACTACTCACTTGGGGAAAGTTTGTACTAACAATAAACTAATGTCTAATACGCTTGCATCGTTTTCCAGGTTATTTGTGCAAACAAATATTAAAATTGTACAGCTCATGCATGACTTGCCAAGAAGCTGTGAAATCCGGTTCTCCTTGCACGTCTTCATTGTCGAAATTAGTCGACATAAAATCACGTGGAGGACTGATTCACGCTAATTTACGGTTTTTTAACCTGATCCGTCACGTAGAATCATGTTTTGTCAAATATGCTTCCCACCGGAATGTTTTTGATTACACGCTCGAAGAAGTTCTGTCTTCTTACAACTTCAGATTCCCTTGCACAGAGCATGCTTCCGAAATTTTGTCGTATGCGATTGTTTATTATATCCGCTTGCGAATGAGACAAAACACTTACCAAGAAAATGTAAATAAGCCGAAAGATTGCGCAAAAAAACGAAAAATATCGCGACGGACTCAACATTAAAGATAACATCGGTCCAAACGGCGTACATATTATTTTTTTCCCTTTTCTGTATCCTGCGTTCTTCCTATCTACTAAGTGATTGTCTTAAGCAGGGATGGGAATGCTTTAAATTAGGGATGATTAAAAATACTCTGAGATGAAGAATTATAATAAAAATCATTGTTCATAACTCAGAGTAATAATTCTTTTGAAGATTCTTAATGCTAAATTTTAATGATGCTAAATTTTGTTAGAAATAAAGTTTTTAAAAATTCTATATTACACCTATCCCCGCTCACCGTGATTTGCGTACATCAGAAATAAATTCAGAAGAAAAAAAACGCCGGTAATGAAATTGAACTCGAAGTACTAAAAGTGGAAGTCCGGAACGAACCCACTCGGCCAAGTCACCTTTATGTTAGCGATTAATGAAATATCATTTATTCACATCAGAATCACTTGAATTTTTCTAGGATTCAGTTTAGATTTTAATGTAAATCCGATAAAGCCTTAATTAGTTAGATATCTTTGATCGTGTAAAATATGGACTTGTATTTTCTTTGTCTGTAAATCATTTAAATATTGTTTACGAAACACGGAATAAATACGAGTAATAGCGTTAGAGTTTACAGCGCATGCGTCACATGTGGTAGAGAGAGACAGAATACTATGCTTGATCGCGGTCTGTCTTTGTTGCACATAGCCCCTAGCTCTCATCACGCACCTCACGGCCGTAGATCGAACTGCGTGAAAACGCAACCGCTAAGAGGACGTACCACCACCACCGTCGTTTCCAGATCTGTATGTAAGACCGTGGTACCGATGGTAAAATTAACTGCCGAGTATAGACATTTACCCGCCAGGTAAAGTTACCTATAAGCTGGAACACCGTCAGTTAGGAGTTAACCCGTCGAGTAGGCTACCCGACACTTCACCTAGAGGTTGGAACAACCCACCCTATGTAAGACCGTGCACTCTCCATTAGAGTTCGGTCTCCTCCCACTCTAGCCTCCATGCATTAACACATGGTGGCTAGAGTGGAAGGAGTCCGAACTCTTATGAAGAGACTTGAAAAAAGTGGCTACAGAAATGTGGTCAAACAGGGATGGCGCCACTATTGCTAAGACCTCAAGAAGTGAGATGAGTGTGACAGAGACGGAACAAATTAATCATGAGAAGTGACCTGAGTGTGAGGCAGAATAATACTCGAGAAGTGAGCTACGTGCGACAAAGACGGAACCAATAAATCATGACAAGTGAGCTGTGTGTGAGGCAGAATAATACTTGAGAAGTGGGCTGCGTGTGGGAGAGATGTAAAATGATATATACCAGAGACGTCTCCGTAAGTGCGTAAAGATAGAAGAATATTTTTAATATAGCAGTGCCCAATGAACAATATGCATTACTTGCATAATTAACAGTGAAAAAGGTCGAAAATATTAATGAGAGTGCAATACGTAGTGATAGAAAAATATTTTGATTATAAGAGTGTTCGATTATACAACGAGCGGTAGAAGGAAATGTCTTAAATAATACTGATGCTTTTTCTCTTGAACCAATTTTTATTTTCTTAGGTAAAACCGACGGTAAATTATTCATAGTAAAAGTACAATGCTTTGCGATCGATTTGTATTAAAACTCGCAATGAGCTAATCCGTAACGCGATTATTCTGATGATAACATATTTGAATGAAAATAAAAAGAAAATCATACGAAATAAATTGCAATTACTAATTGAGGCAAGAAATTTAAAACACTGTTCAGTATTTATTTTTCGATATGAGAAAAACACCGTAATAACAATATAAAGTCCATGCGATATTGCTTGCTTCAATGTTTTCAAGATAAAACATGCTGTAATGTTTTAAAGATATAATATCTGTGGCGTCTCGGCCACTCGCGGGACCGCCAGCGACAGTACCCGAAAGCTGTGATACTCCACACGCCCTTCCTTACCGACAGCGCAGCCGTCGCAAGCAGACGCTTATTGCGAGGACGCCTTTCGATTAGGCGAAATGCCTCTCTAGTCCTTACTCGTTTCTGGGGCAATTGCTTCCGGTGCGATTCTATTGTCGGTCGTTCCTGCACGTGTGTTGTAATATATAATAAAGTATTATTCGTACATTAATTGTGGTGAGAGGGGTCAAGTGATTCACCCCTCCTTAGTGGTGACCCCGACGTGATCGTGACAACAAAAAAAAACAATATCTGGTCCTTTCACAACGAAAAAACACGTGCTCAACATGGCTACGCCGCGGACGCCCGCGAAGCCGCTTCACAATAACAGCGAGGATAATCAAGCTGAGGCCGAGGCATCCACCACGATTGACACGTCAAGCTACACCGTCGAGGCCATCCAAACGTGTTCGCTACCGGCGTTTTGGCGTGACCACCCTGAGCTGTGGTTTATTTAGATTGAATCGATCTTTCAGGCCAAACACATTCGAACGAGGATTCTAAGTATCACCACGTTATAGGAGCTCTCGACACTGCCGCTGTCCAGGAAGTATCGGACATTCTCCGCAATCCGCCCGCCATCGACAAGTACCAAAACCTGAAGATAAACCTCATGCGTCGATTCTCGGACTCCGTGGACAGGCAAATGCATAAGCTCCTGACAGAGCTCGATCTAGGGGACAAGAAACCTTCCCAGCTGCTTCGGAAAATGCGTACGTTGGCTGGGGACCGTGCTTCGGAAGACATGCTTCGGATTCGATGGCTTGCGCTACTTCCCGACAACACACAAAAGTTCCTGAAGATTTTCAGGGGCTCTTCCTTGGACGAACTCGCGATAGCGGCGGACAAGCTTATGGAAAATTACAAGTTCCTCCGTCATGGCTACAACCACTCGTTCCGGGCGGTCGCACTCACCGCATAGAACTCATGACTCAACGCATCATAAGGACAGCAGTCCCAGCACACTCGCGGGTGAGTTGAAAGAGATTCGACAAGCTCTAACGGAGCTCCTTACTCTAACCAAAGTCAGGGCTCGGAGTTCGGCCACTCCTAGCGGCAATCGAGACCGCAGGCCTCGTTCTCGATCACGCACGTCCTCGCCCTCATCGGCGGGTTTGTGTTATTACCATCGCAAGTTCGGCCCACAAGCTTATCGGTGCACTGTGCCATGCACATCAAAGGATCCTCTCGCACCTTCTGGCAACCAGGAAAACTAGAGGAGGTGTTGTCCGTTCAGGCGGCGGGTGACAGCAACAACAATTACATAGCCCGCAATAGGGAGTACTGCCTTCACATGTTTGACAAAGCAACTAACCTGAAATTCCTAATTGATTCAGGATCCGTTGTATCGCTGGTGCCAAAAAGTGCTGTTAACCGCAAACTCTACCCTGCTGAACTGAATCTATACGCTGCTAACTCTACGACAATTAATACGTGCGGACAGTTGGTCCTCACGTTGAACCTGGGACTGCGGCGGGCCTATAAGTGGGCCTTTGTCATCGCCGATGTGAAATTAGCCATTATCGGAGCTGACCTCCTTGCACACTACGGACTCATCATCGACCTAAAGGGTCGACGTCTCATGGACGCTCTGACTTCGCTCAACGTCATAGGAGAACTGTGCGAGACCGATATCTTTAGCGTCTCCATGGTTGAAGCTCGAGATATTCCCAACGATTCCATCGGTAAGGCTTACACTGAGCTTATACAAAGATACGAGGACATCACAAGGCCCCGTTCTGCTCCACGCGAAGACGCCAGGAATACCGTCGCCCATCACATTGTCACGACGGGACCATCGGTAGCGGAACGAGTGCGTCGACTCACCGGCAAAAAACTCAAGGTGGCCAAGGAAGATTTCGAACTCCTGCTCCACCATGGTGTCATACGTCCTTCCAGCAGTCAGTGGGCAAGCCCGCTGCATATGGTCCGAAAGAAGCTCGGTGGCTGGCGATCGACAGGTGACTTCAGGAAGCTCAACGCGCAAACAGTGCCGGACAGATACCCTGTACCGTTCATCGAGGACATTTTCGGATGCCTACATGTTAAGACCATTTTCTCCACACTAGACGTGGTACGGGCTTATCATCAGATACCGGTGGCCACGGAGGACGTCGAAAAGACTGCCGTGACGACGCCTTTCGGCCTTTTCGAGCTCGTGGGCATGCCACCCGGCCTTCGCAATGCTACGCAAACTTTTCAACGGCATATGGACAACATCCTGCGTGGTTTGGACTTTGTCGCTTGTTTCATTGATGACCTAATAATTATGTCGAGCTCTCACGCGGAACATCTGAAGCATCTGGAGACGATTTTCGCTGTTCTCCGTGCGCACGGGGTGACCATTAATCCTGGCCAGTGTCACTTCGGCAACAGCGAAGTCGTTTACCTTGGCTACACCATCAACAGAGACGGGTACCTACCGCCGGCTGATCGGGTACCGGCGATTGCCACCTATGCTAAGCCGGAAACGATCTCTGACCTTCATCGATTCCTGGGTATCCTGTATTACTACCGACGCTGCATTCCGAAGGCAACCGAACTTCAGGCTCCACTCAACGACTACCTAAAAAATGCAAAGAAAAAGGATAAACGCAAAGTAGACTGGAAGCCAGTCTCCGAAAAGGCTTTTGAGGACTGTTAGAACAGCGTCGTCGCTGCTACCAGGACAGCCTTTCTGTCGCCTTCGGCACCAGGCCCTCACAACTGACGCCTCCGATTTCGCCACCGGAGCTTCACTGGAGCAACTTGATGGAGACGTGTGGAAGCCAATCGGGTTCTACTCGCGCAAGCTCACCCCGGCGGAGACGCGCTACAGTACCTACGATCGAGAATTCCTCGCGATTTATGCTGCGATCAAGTTCTTTCGCCATGTTCTCGAAGCCCGGCAGTTCGTAATCAAGACGGACCACAAACCTCTAGTCTACGCATTTTCTCAGCGATCTGATAAGGCTTCCCCTCGACAGCTGCGCCACTTGGATAACATATCGCAGTTCTCAACTGAAATTGTCCATATCAACGGCGATGACAATGTCGTGGCTGACGCACTTTCGCGCATCAACGCGATCGGCACGCCAACTGCACTGGACGCCGAAACCATAGGAAATTCACAGGCTCAGGACGAGGAGTTGCAGGAATTGCAGGCGCAAACGTCGCTCAAACTCCAGCGTCTCTCTATAGAGGGGCACAATATCCTCTGTGACATTGCTGCAGGCTGGGTACGACCCTACATTCCTAAGGAACTTCGTCGTCGAGCTTTCGACGTAATTCACGGGTTGGCTCATCCCAGTGGTCGGGTGACCTGTCGTCAACTCAAGGAGAAGTACATCTGGCCAGGTCTAAAGAAGGACGCACTTCGCTGGGCACGTGAATGCGTGCCATGTCAACGGGCGAAGATTCATCGCCATAACCGGCTCACTCCCAACAAAATAGACGTTCCGGATAATCGCTTTGAGCACGTGCATCTCGATATCATCGCGCTGCCCAAAATCGGTGAGTTCCGGTACTGCTTGACCATGATCGACAGGTTCTCCAGGTGGCCAATTGCCGTTCCGATGAAAAACATCCTAGCGGAAACCGTCGCTTCTGCGTTCTACACCCAATGTCTGTTCGGAACGCCTCTCAAGATAACTACTGATCAAGGCTCCCAGTTCGAGTCAGCACTCTTCACAGCGCTTGCGCGCATGGTGGGTGCTCACTGGATTCGCACAACTCCTTACCACCCACAATCGAACGGGCTCATCGAGCGATGGCATCGCACACTTAAAGGAGCGCTCATGTGCAATCCACATATTCCATGGACCGAGCATTTACCAACGGTGCTCCTCGGACTACACACTTGCTTCAAAAAAGACCTACAAGCTTCGCCTGCCGAAATGCTGTATGGCACCGAGCTACGCGTACCAGGGGAGTTCTTCGTCTCTCAAAACGTGCCCGCAGATCCAAAGGTATTCCTAGAAAAGTTCAGGGAGCACGTACGAAGCGTGAGACCCACGCCAACAGCTCATCACATCAAGCCACGGCTTTTCATCCTGAAGGATCTGCAAACTTGCACGCACGTCTTCAGGCGAATTGACTCAATCCGACGGCCTCTGGAGCCACCATATTCGGGTCCTCATCGGATTGTCAAACGAATCAATGATCGGGTTTTACTGATTTCCGTGAACGGAGTCGAAAAATCCGTCTCTATCGAATGCCTTAAACCTGCCTACATCGCCAAGGAAGATACTTCATTGGAGCGGCAGGACCGTCCTGTACCTGATAGCAACAAGTCTTCCACCGAGGATAGATCCCTTAAGGATACTAGTAAGAAAACTGTCTCATTTCCTTCCACTCACGTGAAAGTCACTGGGGGGGGGGGGGGGGGGGGGGGGAGTGACTGTGGCGTCTCGGCCACTCGCGGGACCACCAGCGACAGTACCCAAAACCTGTGATACTCCACACGCCCTTCCTTACCGACAGCGCAGCCGTCGCAAGCAGACGCTTATTGCGAGGACGCCTTTCGATTAGGCGAAATGCCTCTCTAGTCCTTACTCGTTTCTGGGGCAATTGCTTCCGGTGCGCTTCTATTGTCGGTTGTTCCTGCACGTGTGTTATAATATATAATAAAGTATTATTCGTACATTAATTGTGGTGAGAGGGGTCAAGTGATTCACCCCTCCTTATATCTATGTCCTCTTGTCAGCATCAAGGCTAGTTTATCTCGAAGAATTAGAGTATTGTTAATATCGTTGAATTGTTGAATATCGATCTAAACTCGAAAATTCGATTTTAACAATTCTCTAATTCTTCGAATATTGTGTGTATATTATCGTATTTGATGGTACAGTAAAACCTTGTTCATCCGACTTTCGATTAACCGACTTTCCGCATTATCCGAGTCCTCCGCATTGTCCGAGGTGTATCTTCGGATAATACGCAGAATTTCGGATAAATCGGAAGGATCTGCTATGCTCATGCGTGGAGTAGTCCGATATTGCTACTGTTCTCCGTATTATCGAAGATTTCATTTATCCGAGGTACCCTCACCCACATTACCTCGGATAAGCGTGGTAATGTGCCATGCGCTGTATTTGCCATGAAGGCTAGGATCCGTATTCGATCCTCTTACATCTCTCTTATGGCCTCAGTATACTGCGGGCGATGAGCGATTAGCGACGCGTTCGTGAAAATTGTTTTCCCCACATTTACACTGCAAGCGACGAGCGACAAGCGAAGCGACGAAAACTGTATGTAAGGTTACTTGAAAAATAAATTATGCTAAAGTGCGCGAAGTACTGGAAAATTATTCAAATAAATCTGTAAACGTATGTTATTAAATAGAAGAAAAAAATATAGAGCAGTGGTAAATTGCTGTCAGGTTTGCGTTTACTCCATAATTTCCTAAGTGAAAGGACTTTAAAAATAAAAAAATGATCGAAAACGTTGCAGCGGAACAATTCTTGGAATAACGTTAGCACTCGAGAAATTTAGCGCCTTGTCCTTTCAATATTTGTGGTCAAGTCACGAAGTAATAGTAAGAAGACTTCTGAAAAGTGGCAGCAATTCCTGTACAATAATGAAGACGATCCGCTGAAAGGCATCGTCCAAGTGGCTGGCTTATGCGTAGCTGTCCTTATCGTTCTCCACTGTCACTTGAAATCTTTCGTTTCAAGATTTGTCTCGTTCGAAAGAGTCTTCTCATCGAGGACTACATCATAATTAAGCTGTTCTTTTTTATCGTTCCTAGGAACTTTGGGTGGAAAAATGGTTGGAACCGCAGTAGGAGATAGCTGCGGCACTTTCCTTGGCTCTTCAGAAACTATCCCACCACGTTTATATATGAAACGTTTTCTCTCAATGCAGTTCCCTTCAAAATGGGAAATGCACACTCTGTCGTTTCCACTGAAATCGGAGACTCCTTCATGGCGCAATATTTTTTACCAATCTGCTAACTGTTTCGCCTGTTCAAATACAAGAATAAATGACTTATGAGAATTTACATAATCAACATTCATTTAACATGACTAATGATATTACATATTTATCATACGTACGGAAGGAGCTTTGAATAATATTTGTTTATTGTGTTTGTTCCAGTATTTGGTATTACAATCTGGTACACGACACGCCAATGCTGAAAAACCAAGACTTTCTTGAACCCTATTTTTCATGCGAAATAACGAGAAAACTCGTGGTTATCTTCGAACTTTATAACCTAATTTGTTGCTAATTTGTTTCATTTTGTGATTACCAATCTTTACATGACTTATGTGCACCATTTATAGCGAAATATCACGAAATCCGCGCTACGAATTATGCTAACAAATTGAGAGGTTATACGAGCAATTGACTGTCACCAACTGTCACTATACTGCGTCGTTCGTATTTCGTACGATTTCGCATTTTCAGTGAGAAAGACAAGAACAGCTATAATGCATACTGCGCACGAGCCAGCCGTTTCGGCTATTCCTTTCAGCGGATCGCCTCATTTAGTCCAGAAACCTCTGCCGCATTTTGTATATGGAGTTAGGTCTCCTTACTATTACTTCGTGGGTCACAGTGGCGTAGCGTGGGGGGGGGGGGGGGGTGGCAGAGGGGGTCATGGCCTCGGGCGGCGCAGATGTGGGGCGGTGGTGGCGAGTAGCGCTCGCCGTCGCCCGGCTACAGCATCAGGTCGTAAATATGAGATCAGATAATTGTATTGTCACCGGAACTACATAGGTACTTATGCAAAAATTTTAAGAGAATTGAACAAGTAGGAGTTGTTCAACACAGACTTGGAAGATTTTACCTCAAAAAATATTGTCGGAGTGCGACAGTGCCCTCCTATGTAAGAAGCCAAATTTCAAAATACCCGCGATTTGAGCAGTCGAATATTTCGAATGTTGCCGCCTTCAATTGCGTACCACCACAGCCACGTGGAATCGGAAAAAAGTCACTGCCTCCGAGAGTCAGCGTATCGACGAGCCAGAGTGACGCTACGGTCTCCACCCCAGTCGCTCGGCACACCTCGATACGAGTAGTACGTACCCGCAGTAACAGACACGCAGTCGTCTATAAAAGAAAACAAAAAAATATAGAGGCATCCATCGTCTAAATAGATCGATGTCTCTGCACACTCGTCCACCTTGGAATTGGCGCAGCAAGATCGAGACCTCCGAGGAATTCATGGCGAAATTCGGGATGGACTCGTTAACCGGCACCGGCCGTTCGATCGTCGACTCCGAAAGGGAGTGAGCCCTGATCGTCCATCCGCCTCATCGTTCGTCGATGTCTCGCCCTTTGCCGAAACGAGAGTAATCGGACATAAAGCCGTGAGGGGCGGCGAAGCGCCGTAACAACTGGTGACGTGAGTAATATCGAAGCAAACAAAAAAAACGACACCGGAAAAACTAAGTGACCGGTGCCGCAAAAAAGGGGCTCGAAAGTGAGGGTCCACTATGGCGTCGTAACAGACACTTGCGCCCGCCATTTCCCACGCGGTGAGATACGTGGCGACGACGGCCATGACGCCCATATGCGTTACGGGACTGTGGAGGGAATTCGTATCGAACATATCGTCGTGAAGTATGTTATTAGGTTGATAAAAAAGTGTTGTCGCAAAAATGTTTAAACTGTTTTTTTACGTACTGACGCAATATGACATCGAGCTATGTCAAAAATATTCTAGAATGTTTTCTACCTTTCCGCGTGACAGGGTATAAAAGGACGAGCGCGCGTTCTAGTAGAAATCGCTTCGATCTCGCAGGAGCAGCTTCGAGCGATCATATTTTACGAGCCGTGGCGCGGCACGAACGCAAGCACAACTGCTGAAAATATTCAGGATGCATTCAGCGAAAACGTAGTTTCTCATCGAACAGTCCAGCGTTGGTTCAATTGTTTTAAATCTGGAGACACAAGCCTTGAAGATAAGGAACGTTCCGAACGACCGTCGACCATCGATGAAGACGCATTACTCCGCTACATCAAAGAAAAACCGGAAGCAAGTACGCATGAGCTAGCAAGAGAACTTGGCTGCACCTAACCGTCAATAGTAAATTACTTACACAACTTGGGATACAGGAAGGTTCTAGCTCGATGGATACCACACCGTCTCACCGGCGCCAATAAGAACTGCCGCGTGACCATCTGTTAGTCTGTCCTGCTTCGCCATCATCGCAAGGAGTTTTTAGAAGATCTTTTGACGGGGGATGAAAGCTGTGTCTTGTATGATAACAGAACGCGTCTAGCCTACTGGCTTCCGATCGGAGAAAAACCGCCACACCAACCGAAACCTGATCGTCACTCACAAAAGATTTTGTTGTGCTGTTTCTGGGACGCAAAGGGAATGCTGTTTCACAATTTTCTGCCTGTAGGCAAGACGATCTCCTCTACACGATACGTCGAGAATCTCCAGGAATTGGCAAAAGCTATGAGAGAAAAACGGCCAAGACGCGCGACTGTGCACCTTCTCCACGACAACGCGAGACCCCATGTCGCAAAGGAAACCCACAAAACAATCACTGAACTTTACGGGAATACCGTTCCTCATCCACCATACTCTCCCGACATCGCGCCATCTGACTACCATTTGTTCAGACATTTGAAGGTATATTTGAGGAACAAAACTTTCAAAAACGTCGACGATCTCAGAGGGGATGTTTCAAATTTCTTTGAGTCCCAGCCACCGCAGTTTTGGGCAAAGGGAATAAATGAGTTGCCAACTAGATGGTCGAGTGTCATAGGAACCGATGGCGAATATATTGTGATTAGAAATGTTTTGTATAAGATATATAAATAAATAAATTATATTGAAATTATTGCGACAAAACTTTTTTATCAACCTAATATATATTCCACGCTATAAGGGGGGGGGCTTGTTTACTTGGATCGGGCCGCGCTCGGTCTCTTCATTTTTTGTCGATGGACATTTTGTCGATGGAGTTTGAACGCGATTTCGAAAAATACGCGCGACATGTGGAAGGGCTTAGAGTTGACCCTAGAGATTTTAGAGTCGCGTTTCGACATTCAACGCATACATCATGTCTCGGATCGAGGTGTCGATACGTCTTCTTTTTCGAATATCTCAGAAGTATTTATTCGGTTCAAGTTCAGTTAAAATGGCTAGCCGCGTAATGTTTATTAATGAAAAGCGCGCGACCTTGGAGGCGCAAATGACAAAACTCGAAAAAATCGCGGAGGACGCTGAGTTAGATCCCGCGAATATAAAAATGCGTTTAGCCTGTGTAAAAGAACAATTTCGTTTATACGAAGAATTACACGATGAACTCGCGTTATTGGTCGAAGCGGAGAGTGACCAGGTCGACGATTTCGACGAGGTGCAAGATCGATTCTACGCGATCGTGACAAAGATCGAGGCGGATTTGCCATCGACAACGCCTCAACCTCCAAGCGTATTAAACGTGACCTCTCTGCCGATCGACGGCACGCGTCGACTCAAATAACCGGTCGCCGACATCCCAAGGTTCCATGGTAACATCGAAAAATGGCTATCGTTCAAAAACACGTTTCTTCCAATGATCGATTCTCGCGAGGACATAACGAAATTACAAACATTCCTATATCTAAAGAATTGCCTCGAGGGTGACGCGTTGAATAAAATCCTCATTTATAACGTGAGTGAAGGAAATTACGAGACGGCGTGGAAGTTACTCTTAGATTCCTATGACAAGGGTCGCGTTCTAATCGTGAAACAACTCGACGCGGTCTTCGAGTTATCAGTGTTGACAAACGCGACGTATAAAGGTTTGGCGCGACTCGTCGACGACATGCGTCAGCATGTGAATATGCTCGCGTCGATGAACGTGACACCGGACGAAGATTTATTAGTGCGAATAATCGAACGCGCGTTGCCCAACAATATTCGGGGCAAATGGGACGAAACGCTCCATCTTGACACCTCGCCAGAGCTCGAGCAAATTTACCAATTCGTCTCCGAGACCGCGTTTCGTTTGTGTACGCTCGAGCAAGATGCATCGCGTTCGAAATAAGAGAACAACAGCACACGACCATTCCCGAGTAATAAAGATCAAGGAGGATTCAAGATTCGACGAGGGGAAAACGGCGCGCGTACCGTCGCGACCGGCGCGTCAGCAAAGTGCGTAGTATGCAAAAGGGAGTCATCCCGCGTATCAGGGTCGCGAATTTAAAAAAATGACGGTCCAACAGCGGTGGAATATCGTAAAAAATTCGTCCCTGTGTAAGAACTGTCTGTGCTTGCACAGCGGCAAATGCGGATCGATGCATTATAAAATCTGTTCGAGGTTTCATCACACTCTGTTGCACGGCGAGTTGCAAGGTAAATTGAACCTGTCGCGAAATAATGGCACACAGTTTTACGTCGCGAGCTTTGCGGTCTCAGTTAATGTTGAGCGTTCAAATGCGCGTCAAGGACTCGCGCGGTCAGTACATAAAATGTCGCGCTTTATTAGATGCATGTGCAACGGCACATTTCATAATGGAAAATCTCGTGAAAGAATTGAAATTACCGACACGCACGTGCTCGATCTCGGTGGGAATGATCGACGACGCGAATACAATTTCTAAAGGCGCGGTCGAGTGCACATTTTATTCGATACATAATAACTTCAATAAATTTCTTACGTTTCTGATTATTTCGAAAATCGCGGATAATGTACCGAATGAAATCTTTCCTCGCGAATTAATCGACGGACTGCAGAATGGAAAATTGGCCAATCCACAATTTCATTTGCCTCAAAAAATCGACGTCCTCATCGGGTCTAGGACGACGTTGTCATTATTATCAATCGGACAATGTGATCTATCTCGCGACGGTTGAGACCTCTTCCTACAAAAAACTCAGCTCGGCTGGGCCGTTGCCGGCGGAAAAACGAATACCACGGTTGGAAAACGAACATCGTGCCAGTTATTCGAATTAAAAGAGCAAATCGAAAAAATTTGGTTGCTCGATGATGCAAGCGCGAGTCAAATAAAAGTGTCGGAAAATACGGAATTCGAAACTCATTTCAATCGAAGCGTCACTCGCGATCCGTCTGCACGGTATCGTCCGTTCGTCCGGTTCGTCTGCCGTTTCGCAGCGCCGATTGACACCTCGGTCAGTCGCGATCAATAGCCTTGCGACGATTCGGCAGCTTGCAAAAAATACACAACGCGGACCCGATCCTCAAACAAGATTATCATCGCGTTATGAACGAATACATCGAGCTAAGCCACATGTCGCTAGCTGTCGATGAATCGTAACCAGGCTATTATCTCCCACACCACACGGTTATACAATCGACAAGCGCTACGACGAAGACTCTAGTTGTCTTTGATGCGTCCGCCAAGACAAGAAAGGTAAAAGCGCTCAACGATACGTTGATGGTCGGCTCGACTATTCAATTAAAACTATTCGAACATCTTTTGCGGTTTCGCAGCCACAAATACGTGATCACCGCGGATATCGGGAAAATGTATCGACAAGTCTGGATTCATCCCAGCGACCGTCGATATCAACGAGTTCTTTGGCTCTAGCATGAAAAAGTCCGCGTATTCGAATTAAACACGGTAGCGTTCGGCGTCTCGTGGGCTCCGTTTCTCGCGATACGAACCATACAGAGACTCGCGAGCGATAAGACCGCGGATTATCCAAAGGGCGTTGAGGCATTGACGCGCGACTTATACGTCGACGATTTATTATCGGGAGCAGACACTTTCGATGAAATCGTACAAATACGAGACGAAGTCATCGAGATATTGAAGCGCGGCAAATTCGATATCCGACAATGCGCGCCAAATCACCCGCGAGCTGTAAATAATTTGATTGAGAAACCCGCAAATATCGAATTTCGGACAGACGAAAATCCTGTGCACAAGACACTCGGTATCTCGTGGAACGCGCGAAATGACGACTTACTATACACGGTGAAACGTATCGAGCCCTCCGAAAGTATTACTAAACGATATATTTCATCAGAAATTGCTAAAATTTTCGACCCCCTCGGTCTACTCAGTCCGGTCATTCTCGTTTCGAAGGTGCTTATACAGCGATGCTGGATGGCAAAAATTGCCTGGGACGAATCCGTGCCCAGCGCGCTGGATTCCGCGTGGCAATCGTTCGCGGAACAACTCTCATTAATCGACAATCTAGAGATTGATCGATACGTCTCGATAAATGGCACAATCGATACTCAGATTCACGGATTTTGCGACGCGAGCAAGACAGGTTACGGGGCTTGTATATACGTGTGCTCTTCCAACCAGAAGGGCGAAGTTCGCGTGAGACTGTTCTGTTCAAAGGGGCGTGTCGCTCCACTGAAGAATCAAACGATCCCTCGATTCGAACTCTGCGGCGCATTGATACTCGCTCGTCTATATCACGAGGTCCGCGAGGAATTGACCTTTCGCGTTTACAAGACGATTTTTTGGGCAGACTCGACCATAGTTTTACAATGGCTGAAAAAACATCCGAGCGCCTTAAAGATGTCGAGATATATCGCGTTGCGGAGATACAAGAGGTCAGTAAAAGTGCGGAGTAGCGGCACATCCGAACCGACCAAAATCCGGCTGACGCGTTATAGAGAGGTCAGTTCCCGCGAGAATTTTTAAATAACTACTCGTGGTTTCGGGGACCTTCGTGGCTGGCCCAGCCCGAATCCGGTTGGCCGCAAGTTGCCGTGACGCCTCAGAGGGATTTACCGGGAATCAAAAAATCATTTTGCATGGTCTCACAATCGCAATCGGGAGAAATTTTCGAAAATTTTTCGTCATATGCACGATTAGTTCGCGTCGTCGCGTATTGCTTACGTTCCGTACGCGACAATAAAATCAATGGCGCTTCGACAATCAAAGAAATCAACGAGGCCGAGTATCGCGTT
Source organism: Ophion costatus (assembly GCA_951751655.1). NCBI lineage: Eukaryota > Metazoa > Arthropoda > Insecta > Hymenoptera > Ichneumonidae > Ophion > Ophion costatus. The sequence goes on along the minus strand of OX632362.1, from coordinate 11,311,295 downwards.
ATTCGATTAAATACAACAAGCGCACTTTCAAGACGAGGTCGGTCGTCTTTTGTCCGAAGAAAAGGTGAAATGCGCAATACTCGGATCTCTGAACCCGCTGGTCGACGAGAGAAGCTTGCTTCGCGTCGGTGGTCGCATAAATAAGGCCGATATCTCGCTGGATCAAAAAAATCCAATGCTTCTTCCATCTCGACATCACGTAACCGATTTTTTTATTCGACATATGCACGAAAAATTATATCACATCGGGATTCAATCGGCATTATACAATATACGGCAAAGATTTTGGATATTGGATGGTAGAAATCAAGTTCGTAAAATCGTTCAACGTTGCGTGAGCTGCGTCCGGTTTCGGGCCGTACCAGGGACGGATAAAATGGCGGACTTGCCGAAATCGAGAGTGGATACCGCGCCGGGGTTCTAGCACACGGGAGTCGCTATTTCGGTCCTATACTCGTCAAAGAGAGGAAACATCGGAATCGCGGTAGCATGAACGTGTACGGCTGCGTATTTATTTGCATGTCGACGAAGGCTATTCATCTCGAGATCGCGAGCGATCTATCAACGGACGTATTCCTAGCGGCTTTGCGACGATTCATAAGTCGTCGGAGTATTCCGAGCCATATCTATTCCGAAAACGAGACAAATTTTGTCAGCGCGGATAATCAATTCAGCAAATTCTACGCATTGAAAAAATCCGAAGAATTTCGTTGTCAGCTTTATGAATTCACTTCAACCAGAAAAATCGAATGGCACTTAGTCCACCCCTCTCACCTCATTTCGAGGGTATTTGGGAGGCGGCTGTAAAATCATGTAAACACCATCTCAAGCACGTCATGCGCGAGCTCTTGTTCACATATGAAGAATTGACCACTCTAGCAATCGAGATCCAAGTCATTCTTAACTCGCGCCCACTGTGCCCCATATCCATAGATCCAAACGATCTAATCGCTTTAACTCCTGCGCACTTTCTTGTTGATAGACCTCTCACTATGCTGCCGGAAAATGATTTTTCGCTTGTTCCAGACAACCGATTGTCCTCGTGGCAACTGATCACTAAGACCCGACAGGAATTCTCGCGCCGATGGCAAATCGAATATCTAAGCAAGCTGCAGAAAAGACAGAAATGGATCAATCCAACCGAAAACATCGCGCAGGACACTGTAGTCCTAAACTGAAAACAACAAGGAGGAAAAAAAATCGGTTCGGAAAATAGCGACGGTCTGGAGACAATAGGCCGCGATTTCGGCTGAAGAAAAAAAAACAAGGCAGCACTCGCGGCTTAGGAGAAAAGACAAAACAACAACGGCTTAACGCCGTTCGGAGAACCAAGGAATCGTACCGGGTAAGGTATACCAGTGACGACACAAAATCGCGCGGTTCCTGAGCGCGTCGGGGAACAATAGAGATTAACGCTTACCTAGACTTGGGAGGCTAAAATTCGGATTACAAAGGTACATTCGGTAACGCTAATCCTACCACCTCAACATTCTCATTTTGCTACCGCTTCGCATAATGACACACAAAAAAAAATACTCGTCCATGTCTCTCTCGCGCGATAGTCTAGGCGATAACCTTAGGCACTAGCCAGCATATTTCTAAAGTGAGGCCTACTTCTGCTGGCTTTTTTTCTCCTAAGCTCTTAACTCTCGTCGGGCCCCACATTGGGCGCCATTTTGTAACGGGTTTTCTGGTCCGCACACTTCCGGGCCCGTGCCGCTCCCGAAACCTACCGGGCGTCCGAGAACCCGTCAGGTGGACGTGCGCGCCAGGTACCGGAGTACCGCCGACTGAGGGTCGACTTGTGATTTTGTCCACCCGGGCGTGGTCCCTTGTTGTTGGGACACCCGGTGTGGGACGGCACAACCCAGGCGGTCCAACTAGCTCTGCTCGCCGGAGGATATGGCAGAGGGGCCGGGTCGAAGAACGAGTGTCAAGGACGACACCTGATAGGAGGGGTCCGCTGAAGTAATCAACTCGTGTTTGACAATATGACTGGTATTCGTTTATTGGGCCCGGGGCCCGCCAATACGGGGTACAATTCCGGGGGCGCTCGACACAAATCTCCAACTTCTATCCCCGCTTGGATAAGCTACTGGTGCACCAGCGACAATTTAGCGACCGCCCGGACCACTCCCCGCTTCGTGGGGAATACGGCCAGGGGCGCGACGTTGGCAGTTCTGTCGTAAGGGCGTAGGTACTGCTGTAGGTAACGGTGTAGGCAATCGTGTAGGCCATTGTGCTGGCACTCGGGCACTAACTCGAAAGATTGGAGGCCAGGGTGTAGGTAATTCGTGTATTAATGCCAAAAAGTGTAAGTAATTGTGTAGATAATCGTGTATTAAGGCCAAAGAAGGTGGGTAATTGCGTCGGTAATTCGTGTAGTACGGCGAAAGAGTGTAGGTAGTCGGGTAGATAAACGTGGATTAATGCACAAGAATGTAGGTAATTGTGTAGGTAATTCGGGTAGTAATGCGAAAGAGGGTAGGCAATCATGTAGACAACCGTCTATTGATGCAAAACGCGTAGGTAATTTGTATAGATACTCGTGTAGGTGATTCGTGTGTTAATGCGAAACGTGTAGGTAATTGTGTAGATAATCGTGTAGGCCAGTCGTGTAGTAATGCAAAACGTGTAGGTAATTTGTGTAGATAGTCGTGCAGGCAATCGTGTGGATAATTCGTGTATTACTACAAAACGTGTACGTAATGGTGTAGGTAATCGTGTAGGCAATTCGTGTATTAATGCAAAACGTGTAGGTAATGGTGTAGATAATCGCGTAGGTACTCGTGTACTAACTCCAAAAGAGCGTAGGCAATTGTGTAGGTAATTCGTGTATTAATGCAAAAGAGTGTAGGTAATTGTGCAGATAACCGTGTATTAAACTGTGTAACGGCCCCGACAACGAAACCCGATCATGTATTGTCGCCGGCTCAGACACCCGACATATCCGCTTCGATTGGCCAAATAATGACCTAGGTGACCGAAAGTCCGAATAAGGTCGACTAACTTTCCGGGCACCCGATATATTCGCTCGAAATGCAACGCAGTATGGTGGTCAACCGGAAGCCCCTATAATATTGACCGACTTTCCGGACATCCGGTATATTCGCTCGAAATGCAACGCAGTATGGTGGTCGACCGGAAGCCTCAATAATATTGACCAACTTTCCGGACACCCGGTATATTCGCTCGAAATAAAATTGTCGCGAGGTCGATAATAATCGAGTGAATATTGCTAAGGGTTTCGCGCGAGTAGAATTCTCGAGTGAGCTGGGTTTCGGCCGCTCGTAAACAACGCGCGAGAACAAAGGAAACAAAGACAGCAGCTCAAAGGTAAACAAACGCGAGACCAAGCGCTCGGTCGCCCTGAGCGCGCGGAGAGACTGGACGAGAGATATGAGAAACTGGACGAACTATGTCGTATTAAATATTCCCGACTCGAAATAAAATATTACTCCAAATGGCATCATCTCGCGGAACTTTGCACGTTTCTTTAAGCCAATTTTTCGCGGGACTTCGGCAAAGCACTTTTAATTTTAATGTCCTAGGCATACGAACGACCACGCGAATTAATCATCGGTAACAAAGAAAACGATTCGCTAATTAATACGATATGCCAGAAAATCGAACGGAACTTGACGGAACGACCGAGGATAAGGTACGAATTCCCTTATAAAATTATGACTAACCCGGACCTTCCCCAGAGGCAGAATCCCGGGATCAAACGCGACTTTATCGCCGAAACACTCCCGCCGGGTTTCAGCCCTCTGGGGACCCGAAATTTCCCTCCATGGGGCAACACGTCGCCACTTGGCGCAATTACTAAAACTCAAGAAACGAAAGGAGCTTGAATCTAGAGCTTGTAACTTAAGAACGCAGAGAGACGAGAGAGATCGGCCTCACCGCTGAAGCGTCGCCGCACGGAGACGCTCGCTACCGGAATCGGGAGGGTCCTGCCTCGCAGTCGATCGACAATACGTTTCTTCCGGAGTGACGCGGCTGGGCTCGTAGACTCCGAAATCGAGAGTAGCCCAATTCACCGCGCTCTCTCGGCGCTCCCGGCTCTCGCGTGCCCCACTCACGCGCCCCTCCCCTCTTTTCGCGCGCTCACGTGTGATCGCGTGATTCTCCGTCTCGGAGATTTTCCCCTATTTCCCTCCGATGCCACAGTCACGGCCCCGCTCTACCGCGCTGCCCCGCGCGTATGCGACTGTCCTCGCAGCGAATAATTGGCTGCCCCTCGGACCTCTTCCCCTAGGAAACGAGGCGGGACCTCGAACGCGGGGGGGAGGCCTCCCTCGTATTTCCTCAGCGTCCTGGGAATAGCGGTGGGCCCACGCGATAAACCACCATGTGAACTACCCCCCCAGTCGCCGATCCATCGTCCCGAACCCCTTCGACGAGGCGCCGGTCTTACGCGGTCCAGGAGGCCCGAGGGGACAGTAGGAATGGTGCAACTTCGGGTTGCTGAGTCGAGAAGCACGGGCGACATGGTAAACTTGGCCTTATTCCGGCGTCTCCTCCGGCATCCAGTCCGCGAGAGCTGTTGACCGACGTTCGCCTGCCTCTGTGTGGAGGCGCGTGTGTGTCCTCGTGGACCATTAGGCGCGAGGTTTTGCGGAGCGCGAAGCCGGAAGCCGGGACATCTCGGGTATCGGTAATGCGTTACTTCGGGGTAATATGGACGCGCGAGCGATCGTCCCCCGATACATCGTTGCGTCCTCCATACTAATCGTCCTAAAAAACTGTCCCAAACATTTTATTTACAGGTTATTAATTTCGTCCATTCCTCCGCGGCTCACGAACCGGTAGGTAAACACACAGGTAAGACGTGGCGGTTTCCGGAATAAAATCACAAAAAAAGGTATAATATTCCGCCACGTCGTGAGTCGACGATTTCGGCGCCACCCAGGATCGAACCAGGACGCCTCAGGGTCGTAATCCCGACGCACTGGTCGACACTGTTCGAAAATGGACGTGACCCCCTAATTTGTCACGTCACAGCACACATCAAAATTTCCCGATACATCGATATTTTGCTTCGTCTCATCGGCATCGAGCCATCGCGTGTTCTCAAGCATCGAGCTCTTGGCTGGACTGAGCGATGAATATCCTTTGATTGTACTCGTAATACCGACATTCTTGTTACGATCTATTTCTATGACATTCAGCTTATATCGCACTTCCTCGAACAAATGACAAATGGCACTGTTGACGAGACTTGTAGCAGCGGTGGGCGTTGCATCATGCTTGGTTAATTTCCCACATATGTGTAGGGAACTCTTGCTTGGTAGAATGGATAAATCTTGATGTTGGATGGCAATACGGATTTCATCGCTGTTATTGAAGGTTGAAGATGCTGATGAGAGTGAATCTCGCAATGGATAATGGATTCATCAAAGACCACGAGTGTCTGAATGTTTACAATTCCTTCTTCCATTTTACGCAGCAGATGCACAAAGCACAGACTCAATAATTTTTTACACGTTTTCGCCACGCACCTTGAGACCCAAATTCTTCAAGAGTAGCACGTTTCGAGGTGTTAGCACTTTGAGTGCTGATCGATGACTGATTGTTCTTATCCATGGCCGTTTATTGTTATTACCGGATCTATTGAAAACTATCCCCATTGGGACTCTATATGCAGACGTATAGTGATAACTTCACCTCGGAAATTTTCTAGATCTCCGTCCTGATCGACTATTCGAAGCTGTATCGTGTCAATGGTTCGGCTCGTGATTGGCAGATAAATAACGTGTGATGGAACTTCAACAATCTTATAGCCTGGTGGCACGGATGGGAAAAATTCGTGAATTGTATGCACTGTGACCGCAAAATCGAGGGAGCTGGGGAAAAAAGGACCGAGAGAGTCACAAAACTCCCTTCCTCCCATCCCGACAATTTATATAGGGCGCCAGCCGAAAATCGGCTTGTTGGGACAAGAAAAGGGAACGCAGTATCCGGCCAAACTGCAGCCTCGTGGATAAGGTAGAGGGGATGGGTCGGTGTCAAACCAGCGCGGCAATAAAACTTTAGCCTCAGTGAATTTATTCTATGACAATTTTCCCTCCTTCGCAAGGAACACGGGACCAAAATAAGACAACAGAAATAAATACAATATGCGCGAAATCTCGCGAGACAATCGCTCTCGCGCGCACACTCACACCAATTGCGACCGGGGCCTACACACTCATACAATCTACGTCGAGCTCGTTTGGCCTCTCCTCTCTCGCCCCTACCGGCCACTTTAATATTGCAAAACCGGGCCCCCGCTAATCGGTTACCCGGCCAAGCGTTAAACATAAGAAAGATTATCCCGGGAGAAATGCCTCGGTCGCTACTTACACGGGCGCCGCCACTCAGCAACCTCCCCCCCGCGACCGAGCCGGGAAAATCCACGCCCCGAGGAAAGGAGCACCCGGTAGATGAAGTCTACCTGAACGGGAGCCCGCACGGGTTCGAACCCGCTCCCCGATGATAAACGGGAGGCTGGTTCTCCGCTAAGACGTCCCGACTGAAGGGCAATCGCCTCCCCTCTACCCCTGACTCAAGCCTCGCCACAGGCCGGGGGATCACCGAGGACGACGCGTTCCAACGTACCAAGCACTCTCTTTCACTCACATTTTTTACGAACTACGGAAATTTTGAGCCGAAGCTCGACGCGAAACGCGATTGAGCTGCCGCGCGCAACCACGCCACGACTTCCCGACAATACGTGCTAGCTACGTAGGATGGGGTTAAATAACGCGACAGAGGCCGCGGCCACGAAAAAGGCACCCGAGATCGAGGATCGACCACGTGGACAGAGATCTACGCGAACCATTGCACTGGGCAATGCTGAGCTCACCGAGAGAAAACAACTGACCACTTTAGTCTGGTCGTCCCACGTCCTTCCGGCTCGGTACCCTGCGAGAAGCTGCCCGGCACGCCGGCCGGCGTGTGAGACGCGTACCCATGCTCCTCCCCACGCTTCTCCTTTATCGCTAGCTTCGCGCGAGAGGGCAGTGTCGTGCCGATTGTTTCGGGAGTTCGCCTGCGATTTTAGCGCGAGTTTCGAATTTCGTAACTCCCGGGACGAAAGAATAAATCGGCGCGCTAGCTCTCACGAAACTCCGGTCTTGGCGGGAAGAATAACCACAACCCTCTCGATCCTCCGGGTTACACGGGCTGAGAGATACCTCGCAAAAAAAGGGGGGGGAGAAGACGCAAGGTCTGCGCGGGGATCCGGCCTCGATCAATTATTCTCTCCGAATAATGCGGGAGTCGCGAACGTTGGAGTTGCCGCATGAACCTTGGCCGCTCCGATCGTTCAGACACTTAAGGGCCCCCGGCGTTTTCCCGATCTTCAGCCCAGGGTGAACGTTCGACTTCACCGTCCCCGCTGCCTCTGATGTTTCCTTTCCTGATGGCGCGTGCGTCCTCCCGCGGGAGAAACCTCGACGTCGGGTTTACATTACATAATAAAAAAAAGTAAAGAGAAATACAGACGGAATTAGTAAATAATATGGAGCACTCGGGACCCTACGGAATCGTGTCGTGGCGGTAATGGTGGCCCCGAGCCGGAGGACGCCCTCGCCGGGCATACCAAGGGGCCCGGCGGGCCAGCGGAGTGCTACCAAAAAAAAACACGTTACAGCACTTATCTCCGTTAATATAGGCACCAGTGGTAATATTGCACTCGATGCGCAGGGCGTTCACTTTGAGAATGGCTACTGGAAGATCGGATTCGTGTATTTTATTGGCTTCCAATTTGCGTGCGGTGAAACCCAGTAAATGTCCAATAGAATCGTTGGGCTCAAAATTCACGTCTTGATCACACTCGATTTCACTGCGCAGCGTATTATTAAGGTTTAATGCTGATTTTGATGTTTTTGTGCGAGAGCCCTGCTTGCACAAACGTCTCAATATCCTCTACTTCATAGCTGCCCGTAGGTATTGTCAACACCTCATCTCCCACGTGAAGTTTATTGTGGTCAATGTCGATGTTGGGAATAAAGTTGAATGTTAATAATTCCACGAGACCGAGAGTATAATTTTTGTGTGGTGAGAGTTCGGTCGGGGGAAAGTATTGCGCCTCGAGTATGCATGATGAGCCCGATATGGTCAATGTTAAACTATCATCCATGATGCTGGTGAATTACCAACTGAATTCTCAACATCATTTACCATCTATATGCAGTGTATATTTGTCTGTACCGCAATTGCCGACAAAGAAACTTCAGACACAAATGTCCACATTCAATGGTGTCATATTCTTGATATCTCTTATAATTATAATTGACGCTACCAACACCAAAATATCTCATGAGTTTGGATGGTGGTGGAAGATTGCGGAAACTATCAAAGTACACGACTTTCCAACCAGTCGTTTTGTAAGCGACCCAGTGTGTGCCACGGCCCACATTTTCATCCAAATTCACAATTGCGGCTTCACATTTGAGGGGCCCGCTCACCGGCAATGTATCACGCATGTAAACTCCACAGAAATTTGGAATTTTCAGGATTTTTGCATACTTGAGTAGGTCGATGTCGGTGAGGGGTCGGTGACGTAGCGTAACTGCTACTTTTTTGGTCTGATATGCAGACCCAATCGCCGCTTATACGGTTTCAAGTGTAAGCCCTTGCCCAATGCAATCGCTTTAATTGTTCGATTATGGAGTTTACTTTCATCCAATTCTAGCCACTCCCCCTGACAAAGCACCGGCAGCCCTAAGACCCGCAAAAATAGGCACGAGGAATGGTAATAAACCACCACTTTTATGAGGTACAGGTAGAACTCGAAGTGTGTGGACTTTACCACCTCGTATGTTAACAGCTGCACGAGTGCCCCTTAGAGCTGATTTAATAACCTTATCCGGATTTTCACACTGAATCATTGCCTTCTTCGCAGCGCCAATAATTTTTTTCAAACAAACACCTCCCTTACGAGTCTTCATGCCCAAACCAAATTTTCTCTCGGCCTTCATAATATTTGTGACAACCCACGCTTTCTCACGGATGCTAGCGTCTTTAGCGGTAACACGTTGTCGAGCCTGTTCAGCCAACACTTTATCTGCTATATGTCGCGCTTCAAGATTGTCCGGATTTTTCGAATATGCAGTATCGTGCTGTTTGCAAGATGCATCCAATGGATTAAGGGGGGATTGTCTTTTTTTTCGCAAAATTTACCGCTGTTTGGGAATTTTTTTGTGAAGAAAGTATACAACGGAAAACTTGTGAAACTTGGCATATAGTTTTATTGATCTGTTTACTACATACAAAAAAATTTTTAAACAATTTCATCAAAAAATCCGCCTCCCACCCCCCCCCCCCCCCCCCCGACGCGCGATGGTCCTTTTTTGATGGTGTGCACGATTACAGCCTTCACGTTCATCCTGCAACAAAAACCCAAAAAGCATTTTACTTTAGACACATATAGCTATCGTTCGATAAAGGGAAAAAAAATTGACGATTTGGTGACGTTTTGAACTTGAAGTATCGATTTTTCGAAAAAAATTGATCGATTTTTTGTTATAAATAAAAAACTATTAAACGTATTGCTTTTTTGCTTCATCAAACGATAAAAGCATGTCAGCTGAGCATTCTGTCCAAATTTGAAGGCAATCGGTTGAATAGTTTTTGAGAAATCGTGCACACCATCAAAAAAGGACCATCGCGCGTCGAGAGGGGTGGGAGGCCGATTTTTTTACGAAATTGTGCAAAAATTTTTTTGTATGTAGTAAACAGATCAATAAAACTATATGCCAAGTTTCACAAGTTTTCCGTCGTATACTTTCTTCCCAAAAAAAATCCCAAAAAGCGGTAAATTTTGCGAAAAAAAAGACAATCCCCCCTTAATGCCCGGATCACCACGAGCAAGGCTCTTGGCCAACTTTGTGCCTGGTCCGCAATATTGATAACCTGGCAGATGTAATTCAATGGGCAGTTTGTTAATTAGGCGATTAACGAGACCTTTACCGCTCTTACTATGCACGATCATGTCTGAAGACAATACTCGACTGTCGGATGATCAATATAAGAATCCTGTATATATGATTTTTCCGGTACTTACATGCATGATGACGTCAGAGAAGCAAGCTATCGGAGGTGGACTTCCCGTGATAAATTTCGATGAATTTGTCGGAGATGGTGCGAAAAAGAAACAAAAACGCCATGGGCAGTTATTGCCAGATAGCATACGTGCGGTGTTTTGTGGTCCATTGAATTGTGGCAAAACCAATGCCCTGCTCACTCTCATCATACATCCAAATGGCTTGAGATTTGAGAACATTTATTTGTATTCCAAGTCGCTGAAGCAACCAAAGTACAAGTTGCTCGAACGCTTACAAGGGGACAGTACGGCAGTAGGATTTTTGTGATTTTTCGTAGTCATGGTACGTGAAGTTCAGAGCTCGAATATTAATATCCTACAACAGTTCGACGCCATATTCAGAAATTTTCGAGAAAATTGACTTTGAAGTTTTCGAGCGCACGCTTATCCCACAAAGATGCAACAATATTCGAACCGGGCTCGGGGCGTACCCGGTAGCGCTCGAGTCTAGTAATCGCGGGGTCGCTGGTTTGAGTCTCACTTCGAAATTTTTATTTTTTTTTCAAATTTTTTTAATGAAAAAACGCAATTCATATTTTTAATTATCTCTTGATTATAAACATACATTTTCAAGTATCAATATTTATAACCAACAACATTTTTAGGATGAAAATGAAAAACGTCGGGTAAGTAATTGAATACTTTATTATTCGGTCTGTATTCGTTTGTTTTATACATCGGGTGTAATGGTACACGAGCCAGAGTGATAACCATCGTAAAAACAAGAAAAACAGTAATTTTCACGGCATCTCGCACACCGTACGAACGCTGCATTGTTACATTCGCAATTTTTTTTCAATACATCGATCGGAAAACAAACTTCGCAATTTCAAGCACGAGATAATCAAAAATAAGGCTTGCATTTATCATTGACAATTATAATTACATATATGTGAATTAGCATAGATTTTATGATTTTTATCCCGGGATTATTTATTAATTTTTTTATAAATGATCACCTATTGTTATATATAAATAATATATGATCATACATGAGAAAATATATAATTATGTATAACTATAATGATTTTTGTACATAAATAACTATATATGGAGTTTGTCCATATTTAAACATATATAGATATATTATATTAATTATATGTAATAATATGTGTTTATATACAACAAAAATTTATCGGGATATTCAAATGACGGTCGTATGCGAATTAAAAAAAAATGAAAAAAAAAAAATTTCGACGTGAGACTCGAACGAGCCACACCGTGATTACTAGACTCGAGCGCTACCGGGTACGCCACGAGCCCGGTTCGAATATCGTTGCATCTTTGTGGGATAAGTGTGCGCTCGAAAACTTCAAAGTCAATTTTCTCGAAAATTTCTGAATATGGCGTCGAACTGCTGTAGGATATTAATATTCGAGCTCTGAACTTCACGTACCATGAGTAAGAAAAATTACAAAAATTCAACTGCCGTACTGTCCCCTTGTTAGTTGAACCCGTGAATGAAGTTACGTATCATCCTTCCATGAGCATGAAAAAGTGATTGCACCAGACGAGGCACGAGCCAACTCTATATTCATCTGTGATGATATAGCGTGCGAAAATCAGGATAATATAAGAACCTTCTTTTCCATGGGAAGACATGAGATTGTTGACAGCTCCTATCTTTGTCAAACACATACTCGTATCGCCAAACATCTCGTTAGAGATAATAAAAATTTCGTGGTGCCTTTTAAGCAGGACATTATGAATCTCAAGCATGTGTACAACGATCACGTTAATACGGATATGACTTATAAGTCATATCCGTATTTTGAAGGATATGACTTATAAGTCATATCGGATATGACTTATAAGTCATATCACATATATATAAGTCATATGACTTATAAGTCATATCGGATATGACTTATAAGTCAAGGATATGACTTATAAGTCATATCCGTACGGATATGACTTATAAGTCATATCCGTATTTTGAAGGACTTATAAGTCCTTCAAAAATATGTGCATGAAATGTTGGAATTTCGACAAGTATGCATTTATTGCGATCGACAATGATAGCAATACCAACGAGGGTCGATCTAGGCAAGGTTCCGATTATTTTCTGACCATTGATAAATGACTCATCGCTAGTGGTTGGAGAGACAGTACTGCACGTGCGCTGATAGTGGAAACATTAAGAGCGAACAATTGTTGAAAGAGAAAGAAGTATTGCGTGAAATTGCCAAGGCGAGCGATGCGATTAGACGAAAGCATCGAATGATCACGATTGGAAAAGATAGCGATGAGCAGAGAATGGAAGATGTCTGCAAGTCAATAGTGAGACCATTGGAGAAATTCGTGTCGTACAAAAACGGCGAGGTGGCGGGGATGAAGGAGGAGATTAAGAATAAAAAAGCGAGTGATAATGTTGAATAAGATGAAGATGCGCCAAATAGTGTGACATGAAAAAATTAAACTCAAGATTCCATCAAGAGTGAAACACAAGATTCTTTTAAATTGGTATATGAGGATGATGATGATGATGACTCACCGACTCAAAGTGTCAATGATGTAATCACCGAATATCTCATGTTGCTACGGACAAGTAGAAAGGCAAGTTTGGATGTATCACATGGTGTACGTAATCTTGCAAACAACAAATTAATGATTCGCAATTCTCCGATATTTTTCAATTCTCAACATATTCGTGTGGGAGATGCGAACTATCCGAAAACTGTTGGATTAGCGGAGCTGCTATTTAACAAAGTGCCCAATGTCGAGGCTCTTACACCAGACGATTCGAAAAACTATGAAAAAATTGTCATCTGGACGAATGCTCACAAAAAATATTATAAGCCTAGCGAGGCTATACGACGCAATACCGTCACAAATTCAACACTTATATCGCAAATATAGTTGATCACATGGGAAAGGGTATGCCAAAGTATAAGCTAGCTAGAAAAAACACCCAATTCGACTATGTTTATTGGGACAATCCCAATGAGCTCGTAGATCGTCTTCCTCTACTGCTGGCATTACAAGCAGCTGGAAACTCTGCGCATTCGAATTAAATTATATCGATTATAGAGGAATTACGTGAAGCTGAAATCATTTATTAACTCAACATCGGAAATTTCACGCGCATTCTCAAAATGAGTGTCGATGTGTTTGGACGGCAATTGGATAAGAGCACAGTATTCAGTAAACAAGATCCTCCAGGCAGACCGGGGATTGGATTCCAAACCACCGCAGATGGTCATTATGACTTGGGGCAGAAAAGATTGTGTAACATTGCCAATCCAGAAGGACAAGACGATGCCATCACCCTAAGTGCTTTGCATTAAAAAACCCGAATTATCATCAAGAACATACGCAAAGAAATAAATAAGAGTAACCTGCTGCTGGTTAATGGGCTTGAAACTACCATGAGAGACATTGGAAAGACGCCCGCAGCTGATGTCAAATCTCTACAAGATTTAGTGATTCGTAATTCAAACATCATTACAGAACTGGATGCACGCCTGAGAGGACTGGAAAATGAACGAGAAACAGAACGCTTTCGTGCGGGAGCTACAGAAGCCTGCTCGACGAAACTGTCCGCGTCGACATGTGGACATCCGTGGATTGGATGAAACTTGGCAAGCCGACCTCGTCGATATGTCATCGTACGCGCATCAAAACTCCAAACACAAATTTCTCCTCACCGTCGTCGATACTTTCTCAAAATTCGCCTGGGCCGTACCAATGCTGAGTAAGAATGGAAAAGATGCGGCAGCTGCAATGGGGTTGATACTCTTTAAGGGACGCATACCGCAGAACTTGCACGTTGATCAGGGAAAATGATTTTACAATTGTGACTTTAAATCCCTAATGAAGCAATACAGTATTCACATGTATTCAACATATAACAATTTAAAGGCATCCATTTGCGAGCGTCTCAATCGTACATTGAAAAATAAGATGTGGATGCAATTTAGTCTTCGTGGTAATTATACATGGATCAATATTCTTGATAATCTCCTAGCTGAGTATAACAATTCGATACATCGCACCATTAGGATGAAATCGATAAATGTAGGAAATGAGAAGCGTATATTGCAGCAAGTTTTCAATAAGGTTCAGCCTCCAGTAAAGACATCACCAAAATTCAGCATTGGCGATAAAGTGCGAATCAGCAAATTCAAGAGTGTTTTTGAAAAGGGATACACACCAAATTGGACAACCGAAATATTCACGATATATCATGTGAAAAAAACGCATCCGGTCACGTACCGTTTAAAGGACCACAAAGATAATCCCATCGCTGGTGGTTTCTACGAACAAGACCTTCTCAGTGTCTATCTCATTGAAAAAGTATTGAAGAAGTGCGGCAATCGAATGTCTGTAAAATGGCTAGGTTTCGACAATAGCCATAATAGATAGATAAGTAAATCTGATTTGTAGCCGAAATTAAAGAGAATGTGAAAATAAAAATTTCGAGTCTTACGACTCTTTTCCTCAAGTGCTGGATAATGACCGGCTTCGCATGTGACGTTCTAAACCGACTCCACAACAAGCATCTCAACCTTTATTCCTCTGTCTATCTCTCTTGCCTTATTTAATCCCCCCTTTTCCGTGAAAAGTGTGAATGAGGAGGTCGAAAAAATAATTAGTGAATAAACACACACGGAATACAAGCCGTTTTCTTTATTTAAACAAACAAAAACCATACACAAAAGTCGATCATTATTTTTACAGAATGTACATTTTTTTCACGACGGTATTCTGTAATGCTCCCATGGTAGGGTTTCGGATGAGCCAGGTAAGATATAACGCTTCTAGTCATGTGGACTTAGATCGATTTTTGCCTCACGGATGGTATAGACTTTGTGCAACTTTGATCTAATGCATGGTTGACTACGCATCCTTTCGATTTCTTCATTTATACATCGAGAATAATCGAGAATAATGACAACGCTACTTTTTACACCTTTAACTTTTTTCGTGTCTTTTTTACCTTCGACACGTGAGTAGTATGAGGGCCACTATGGCGACCCCCACTCCTCATCCCCACTCCTACCCCCACTCCTCGGCAGCCGAGGTGGTGGGGATGGAGTGGGGATGACCGTGCTTATCCCCTCCCCCGCGCTCAGAGGGGTGTGCAGGGGGGGAAGGCCGGAGTGGGGGTTTCGCCATAGTGGACCCATTTTTTTTTCTGCTATCTGAAAATTCAGTTTTAGTTTGTTTTGCTCACCGTTGCTGCTCCTTGTGACGGTGAACTCCGAGGGTACGCACACACACACACACACACACACACACACACGCCCACACGAGCACGAGTGTCACGGCTCGTTCTCCCATCCCCTCCAGCTCGAACGAGTCGTCGAACCCGTCGTCGGGCCAGCCCGCGTCGTAAAAAGCGACGGGTTCGGGCCCGTCGTTCAACGCCGCGATGAGTACCGTCGCGACGTCGACCCCGATGTACATGCGTACACGGGAGAGGGGGGTGGCGCTTTCGGCCACAGCCACGACGACGCGGTTCTCTACGAGGTCCGCGAGCAGGTCCGAGACGAAGGGGATGGTTTCAAGATGCGCGATCCCCGAAACCGTGCACTGAACCACGAGACCCGCAACAAACGCGCAAAAGGGCGCTGGGGTATACAGCGAGTCCACGTCTACGTACCCGCTGTACCCCATCATCTACGAAAAAAACTTCACTGTATCCCTCGGAGTCGCACGACACTATGTTCCCGCTGAGTACGTCACAGCCGCCCGCGGGGATTATTACGCACGACGCACCCGGCGCAACATCGTCGAACGGGAGACGTACTCCTGCCCGACGCTGCACTTAAAACGCGTACAGGGCTTCACGCAACCACGCGTGCGTTTCGCCCGTCGCCACTGTACGTATATATATACGGCCAAGCCGTCGACGCGGGAGACACGGCACGCGAACGGCGCCACCGGGAGCTCGAGGCACTCGGGGCACATTTTTTGCGAACTGGTGTAAAAGAAGAAGACGAGACGCACGCGACGGAGTCTGAAGAGCAACTGAAGCTGCCGGTCGTATGAAGAGCATATTTTGCAGATTTCGACAGGTCAGCATAACTGCACGCGTGCGAGGTAGCCGATGCATCGTTCTACGATGAGCTCACCCGACGTTGAGCGCGATCGTTCTATGATGAGCTCATCCGATGGCGAGCACGGAGTTTAGATAGCATAAATGCAAGCTAAGCAGTGAGTACATCCGCCAGTGAGCTCACCGCACGAGTTCGCGAATTATGCTAATAACTGTCAAAATCTTTTGCGCAGCAACCCGCAAGGGAGAAACCGTATTCTCGGCCTCTCCTCTGCGGGAAACGCGGCACGCGAACGGCGCCAGAGGGAGCTCGAGGCACTCGGGACACATTTTTGGCGAACTGGTGTAAAAGAAGAAGACGCGACGCACGCGACGGAGTCTGAAGAGCAACTGAAGCTGCCCGTCGTATTAAGGGCATCTATTGCAGATTTCGACAGGTGAGCATAATTGCACGCGTGCGAGGTAGCCGATGCATCGTTCTACGATGAGCTCACCCGACGTTGAGCGCGATCGTTCTACGATGAGCTCATCCGATGGCGAGCACGGAGTTTAGATAGCATAGATGCAAGCTAAGCAATGAGTTCATCCGCCGGTGAGCTCACCGCACGAGTTCGCGAATTATGCTGATAACTGTCAAAATCTTTTGCGCAGCAACCCGCAAGGAAGAAACCGTATTCTCGGCCTCTCCTCTTTGTGCGGATATTCGTACCTGCTATAAGCGCACACACCGACGGACACGAGCATACGTGTGTCGTGACATCAGGCCGCTTGCTGGCCCACATACGCACACACACACACGCACACACACACGCATGGGAGAAGCCGTATTCTCGGCCTCTCCTCTTTGTGCGGATATTCGGACCTGCCATACAGCGCACACACCGACGTGCACGAGCATCGGGCGGCTTGCCGGCCCACACACACGCCCTCGTAGCAGCCCGCAAGGGAGAAGCCGTACTCTCGGCCTCTCCTCTTTGTACGGATATTCGTACCCGCTGTACAGCGCGCACACCGACGAGCACGAGCATACGTGTGTGTGTGGCACAGGGCCGCTTGCTACTGCACACACGCACGCGCGTCGCAAGCTTCTCTTAGGTATAAAAAAGCAGTGATTGGCCGAGGGATTATTGTTTTTCGATCCATAGTTTTTGTTAACGAATATCGAGCGTTTTTTGCTCACCCAATATCAATGCAATGAACGAGTAAAAAACAGATCGTCCGGTCGTTCGTTCGTTCGTCCGTTAAACGGACGTAAGCTCGAACGCACGCGACGAACGATCAAGTACACGCAGTGAGTAAATGAAGGAACAAGCGATCGAACGTTCGAAGGATCGCACGATCGGAAGACCCAACGGACGAGCGCATCGACCGGTCCATCGAACACATGAACGAGCTAATACCACAGTTCCATGTGGTGGTATCGATTTTCAGGAAAAACTCTCTATGTTCGTTGAAAAAACATCTATCGAGAAAAAATCTTCGCGCAATCACAGCTATTTGATATGTAAAAGAACTTTGCAGTCGTTCGTTGTTTCGATCGCTCGATGCGTTTGCTCGCTCGTTCGGTCTTTCGTTCGTTAACCCGTTGCGCCTGTACGATCGTTCGTTCGTTCGCTCGATGGTTCGTTCAATCGCTCGTTCGTCCATTCCTTCGCCGCGTTCACTCAATCATTCGTTGCGCTCGTTCGATCGTTCGTGCCATTGTTTATTTCATATGCAAAAGAAGCGTGTGTTCATTCGTTCGTTACCTTCGTTCGCTCGTCTTTGTGAAACGAAATAAAAAATCGAAATCGTCATGGAAAGAAATCGAAACCGATGCCTCCGTTCGAAAGTTCGTTTAATCGGTTGTTCGTAGCGAAATAAAAAAATCGAAATCGGCATGAACAAAATCGTAATCAAAATCGCTGTTCTCTTTTGTTCATTAATTCCATCCGTTCGCTCGATCGTATGTTCGCTGCGGTCGTTCCGACACGCAGCGAGTAAATGAAGGAACAAGCGAACTAACGTTCGAAGGACCGCACGATCGGAAGATCCAACGAACGAGCGCATCGACAGGTCCATCGAACAAATGAACGAACGAATACCACAGTTCCATGTGGTGGTATCGATTTTCACGGAAAAACTCTCTATGTTCGTTGAAAAAACATCTATCGAAAAAAATCATCGCGCAATCCCTGCTGTTTGACATGTAAAAGAACTTTGCAGTCGTTGGGTGTTTCGATCGTTCGATGCGTTTGCTCACTCGTTCGGTCTTTTCGTTCGTTAACCCGTTGCGTCCGTACGATCGTTCGTTCAATCACTCATTCGTTCATTCCTTCGCCGCGTTCACTCGATCATTCGTTGCGCTCGTTCGATCGTTCGTGTCATTGTTTATTTCATATGCAAAAGAAGCGTGTGTTCATTCGATCGTTACCTTCGTTCGCTCGTTTTGATGAAACGAAATAAAAAATCAAATTCGTCATGGAAACAAATCGAAACCGATGCTTCCGTTCGATCGTTCGTTCAATCGCTTGTGCATAGCGAAATCAAAAAATCGAAATCGGCATGAAAAAATTCGTAATCAAAATCGCTGTTCTCTTTTGTTCATTAATTCCATCCGGTCGCTCGATCGTTTGTTCGCTGCGCTCGTTCCGCGTTGTACCCGCTCAATCGTTCGTTCAATCGCTCGTTCGGTCATTTCTTCATTGGTCTTGGTCGACATTTTGTTAATTCACTCGTTTGTTGCGTGATTTCTACGTTTCATCACTGCATCTGTTACGTTTGTTCTACCCTTCGGTGCGTTCGCTCGACCGTTCGTTCGTTCTACATTAATCTTCTCCGACAATAAACGCTCGACGGAGACGTTGATGGAGATACTTTCAGGAATGTTCGCGAGTCAGAAAAAATGCAGCTACGCGAAATATCAGTTTCCACGCTCGGAGCAAAAAATCTCGAGATTTTCAAAAAGGCTACTGTCTCCGAATGTGCTACATGTATGCGTGATAAAACACACACTTCGCATAGCAGTCGCAATGGAGAAGCCGTATTCTCGGCCTCTCCTCTTTGCGCGGATATTCGTACCCGCTATAGAGCGCGCACACGGACGAGCACGAGCATACGTGTGTGTGTGGCACAGGGCCGCTTGCTACTGCACACACACACACGCGCGTCGCAAGCGTCTTTGAGATATAAAAAAGCAGTGATTGGCCGAGGGATTATTGTTTTTCGATCCATAGTTTTTGTTAACGAATATCGAGCGTTTTTTGTTCACCCAATATCAATGCAATGAACGAGTAAAAAACGGATCGTCCGGTCATTCGTTCGTTCGTCCGTTAAACGGACGTAAGATCGAATGCACGCAATGAACGATCAAGTACCCGCAGTGAGTAGATGAAGGAACAAGCGATCGAAAGTTCGAAGGATCGCACGATCGGAAGACCCAACGAACGAGCGCATCGACCGGTCCATCGTACGAATGAACGAGCGAATACCACAGTTCCATGTGGTGGTATCGATTTTCAGGGAAAAAATCTCTATGCTCGTTGAAAATACATTTATCGAAAAAAAATCTTCGCGCAATCCCTGCTGTGTGATATGTAAAAGAACTTTGCAGTCGTTCGTTGTTTCGATCGTTCGATGCGTTTGCTCGCTCGTTCGGTCTTTCGTATACCCGTTGCGTCCGTAGGATCGTTCGTTCATTCGCTCGATGGTTCGTTCAATCACTCGTTCGTTCATTCCTTCGCCGCGTTCACTCGATCGTTCGTTCATTCGCTCGATGGTTCGTTCAATCACTCGTTCGTTCATTCCTTCGCCGCGTTCACTCGATCGATCGTTGCGCTCGATCGATCGCTCGTGTCATTGTTTACTTCATATGCCAAAGAAGCGTGTGTTCATACACTCGTTCGTCCATTCGTTCGTTCCCTTCGTTCGCTCGTTTTCATGAAACGAAATAAAAAATCAAAATCGTCATGGAAACAAATCGAAACCGCTGCCTCCGTTCGAAAGTTCGTTCAATCGCTTGCTCGTTCACTTCTTAGTTGCTCGACACGAACGATCGAACGATCGAGTGAACGCGGCGAAGGATTGAACGAACCATCGAGCGAAGGAACGAACGATCGTACGGACGCAACGGGTTTACGAACGAAAGACCGACCGATCGAGCAAACGCATCAAACGATCGAAACAACCAACGACTGCAAAGTTCTTTTACATATCAGACAGCAGGGATTACACAAAGATTTTTTTTTTCGACAGATGTTTTTTCAACGAACATAGAAAGTTTTTCCCTGCAATTCAATACCACCACATGGAACTGTGGTACTCGTTCGTTCATTTGTTCGATGGACCTGCCAATGGGCTCGTTCGTTGGGTCTTCCGATCGTGCGATCCTTCGAACGTTCGATCGCTTGTTCTTTCATTTACTTGCTGCGTGTACTTGATCGTTCGTTGCGTGCGTTCGATCTTACATCCGTTTAACGGACGAACGAACGAATGACCGGACGATCCGTTTTTTACTCGTTCATTGCATTGACATTGGGTGAACAAAAAACGCTCGATATTCGTTAACAAAAACTATGGATCGAAAAACAATAATCCCTCGGCCAATCACTGCTTTTTTTATATCTAAGAGAAGCTTGCGACGCGCGTGCGTGTGTGCATTAGGAAGCGGCCCTGTGCCGCACACACACACACACACACGTATGCTCGTGCTCGTCGGTGTGCGCGCTCTATAGCGGGTACGAATATCCGCACAAAGAGGAGAGGCCGAGAATACGTGTGCCTTGGCATTGGGCCGCTGGCTGGCCCACACACACACACACAAACACGTGCCCCCGCAGCAGCCCGCAAGGGAGGAGCCGTATTCTCGGCGGCCGAGGGATTATTGTTTTTCGATCCATAGTTTTTGTTAACGAATATCGAGCGTTTTTTGTTCACCCAATATCAATGCAATGAACGAGTAAAAAACGGATCGTCCGGTCATTCGCTCGCTCATCCGTTACACGGACGTAAGATCGAACGCACGCAACGAACGATCAAGTACACGCAGCAAGTAAATGAAGGACCAAGCGATCGAACCTTCGAAGGATCGCACGAACGGAAGACCCAACGAACGAGCGCATTGGCAGGTCCATCGAACAAATGAACGAAAGAATACCACAGTTCCATGTGATGGTATTGATTTTCAGGGAAAAACGCTCTATGTTCGTGGAAAGAACATCTATCGAAAAAAAAAATCTTCGTGTAATCCCTGCTGTCTGATATGTAATAGAACTTTGCAGTCGTTGGTTGTTTCGGTCGTTTGATGCGTTTGCTCGCTCGGTCGGCCTTTCTTTCGTAAACCCGTTGCATCCGTACGATCGTACGTTCCTACGCTCGATTGTTCGTTCAATCATTCGCCACGTTCACTCGATCGTTCGATCGTCCGTGTCGAGCAACAAACAAATGAACGAACAAACGATTGCAAGAACTATCGAACGGAGGCAGCGGTTTCGATTTGTTTCCATGACGATTTTGATTTTTTATTTCGTTTCATAAAAACGAGCGAACCAAAAATCTCGAGATTTACTTCTCCGAGTGTGTAAGCCGATATTTCGCGAGCAACAAACAAATGAACGGACAAGCGATTCAACGAACTATCGAACGGAGGCATCGGTTTCGATTAGTTTCCATGACGATTTTTATTTTTTATTTCGTTTCATAAAAACCAGCGAACGAAGGGAACGAACGAATGGACGAACGAGTGAATGAACACACGCTTCTTTGGCATATGAAATAAACAATGACACGAACGATCGATCGAGCGCAACGATCGATCGAGTGAACGCGGCGAAGGAATGAACGAACGAGTGATTGAACGAACCATCGAGCGAATGAACGAACGATCGAGTGAACGCGGCGAAGGAATGACGACGCGCTTGCGTGTGTGCATTAGCATGCAGCCCTGTGCCACACACACACACGTATGCTTGTGCTCGTCGGTGTGCACGCTCTATACCGGGTACGAATATCCGCACAAAGAGGAGAGTCGTTCGGTCATTTCTTCATTGCTCTTGTTCGACATTTTGTTTATTCACTCGTTTGTTGCGTGATTTCTACGTTTCATCACTGCATCTGTTACGTTTGTTCTACGCTTCGGTGCGTTCGCTCGACCGTTCGCTCGTTTTACATTCAACTTCTCCGACAATAAACGCTCGACGGAGACGTTGATGGAGATACTTTCAGGAATGTTCGCGAGTCAGCAAAAATGCAGCTACGCGAAATATAGGTTTCCACGCTCGGAGAAATAAATCTCGAGATTTTCAAAAAGGCTACTGTCTCCGAATGTGCTACATGTATGCGTGATAAAACACACACTTAGCGTAGCGGTCGCAATGGAGAAGCCGTATTCTCGGCCTCTCCACTTTGTGCGGATATTCGTACCCGGTATAGAGCGTTTACACCGACGAGCACGAGCATACGTGTGGGTGGCACCGGAACGCTTGCGCCTACATGCATGCGCCCGCGTAGCTGCCGGCAAGAAGCCGTATTCTCGGCCTCTCCTCTTTGTGCGGATATTCGTACCCGATACAGAGCGCGCACACCGACGAACACGAGCATACGTGTGTATGTGGCACAGGGCCGCTTGCTACTGCACACACACACACGCGCGTCGCAAGCTTCTTTGAGATATAAAAAAGCAGTGATTGGCCGAGGGATTATTGTTTTTCGATCCATAGTTTTTGTTAACGAATATCGAGCGTTTTTTGTTCACCCAATATCAATGCAACGAACGAGTAAAAACGGATCGTCCGGTCATTCGATCGTTCGTACGTTAAACGGACGTAAGATCGAATGCACGCAATGAACGATCAAGTACACGCAGTGAGTAAATGAAGGAACAAGCGATCGAACGTTTGAAAGATCGCACGATCGGAAGACCCATCGAACGAGCGCATCGACCGGTCCATCGTACGAATGAACGAGCGAATACCACAGTTCCATGTGGTGGTATCGATTTTCAGGGAAAAGCTCTCTATGTTCGTTGAAAAAACATTTATCGAAATAAAATCTTCGCGCAATCCCTGCTGTGTGATATGTAAAAGAACTTTGCAGTCGTTCGTTGTTTCGATCGTTCGATGCGTTTGCTCGCTCGTTCGGTCTTTCATTTACCCGTTGCGTCCGTACGATCGCTCGTTCATTCGCTCAATGGTTCGTTCATTCGCTCAATGGTTCGTTAAATCACTCGTTCGTTCATTCCTTCGCCGCGTTCACTCGATCGTTCGTTCATTCGCTCGATGGTTCGTTCATTCCTTCGCCGCGTTCACTCGATCAATCGTTGCGCTCGATCGATCGTTCGTGTCATTGTTTATTTCATATGCCAAAGAAGCGTGTGTTCATTCACTCGTTCGTCCATTCGTTCGTTCCCTTCGTTCGCTCGTTTTTATGAAACGATATAAAAAATCAAAATCGTCATGGAAACAAATCGAATCCGCTGCCTCCGTTCGATAGTTCGTTCAATCGCTTGTTCGTTCATTTGTGGGTTGCTCGACACGAACGATCGAACGATCGAGTGAACGCGGCGAATGATTGAACGATCCATCGAGCGAAGGAACGAACGATCGTACGGACGCAACGGGTTTACGAACGAAAGACCGACCGAGCGAGCAAACGCATCAAACGATCGAAACAACCAACGACTGCAAAGTTCTTTTACATATCAGACAGCAGGAATTACACGAAGATTTTTTTTTCGATAGATGTTTTTTCAACGAACATGGAGAGTTTTTCCCTGAAAATCAATACCACCACATGGATCCGTGGTATTCGTTCGTTCATTTGTTCGATGGACCTGCCAATGCGCTCGTTCGTTGGGTCTTCCGATCGTGCGATCCTTCGAACGTTCGATCGCTTGTTCCTTCATTTACTTGCTGCGTGTACTTGATCGTTCGTTGCGTGCGTTCGATCTTACGTCCGTGTAACGGACGAGCGAGCGAATGACCGGACGATCCGTTTTTTACTCGTTCGATACATTGATATTGGGTGAACAAAAAACGCGCGATATTCGTTAACAAAAAATATGGATCGAAAAACAATAATCGCTCGGCCAATCACTGCTTTTTTTATATCTAAGAGAAGCTTGCGACGCGCGTGCGTGTGTGCATCAGCAAGCGGCCCTGTGCCACACACACACACGTATTGTCGTGCTCGTCGGTGTGCGTGCTCTATAGCGGATACGAATATCCGCACAAAGAGGAGAGGCCGAGAATACGTGTGCCTCAGCATTGGGCCGCTTGCTGGCCCACACACGCACACACACACGGGCGCCCCCGCAGCAGCCCGCAAGGAAGAAGCCGTATTCTCGGCGGCTGAGGGATTATTGTTTTTCGATCCATAGTTTTTGTTAACGAATATCGCACGTTTGTTGTTCACCCAATATCAATGTATCGAACGAGTAAAAAACGGATCCTCCGGTCATTCGCTCGATCGTCCGTTAAACGGACGTAAGATTGAGCGCACGCAACGAACGATCAAGTACACGCAGCAAGTAAATGAAGGAACAAGCGATCGAACGTTCGAAGGATCGCACGATCGGAAGACCCAACGAACGAGCGCATTGGCAGGTCCATCGAACAAATGAACGAACGAATACCACAGTTCCATGTGGTGGTATTGAATTGCAGGGAAAAACTCTTTATGTTCGTTGAAAAAACATCTGTCGAAAAAAAAAATCTTCGTGTAATCCCTGCTGTCTGATATGTAAAAGAACTTTGCAGTCGTTGGTTGTTTGGATCGTTTGATGCGTTTGCTCGCTCGGTCGGTCTTTCGTTCGTAAACCCGTTGCGTCCGTACGATCGTTCGTTCCTTCGCTCGATGGTTCGTTCAATCCTTCGCCGCGTTCACTCGATCGTTCGATCGTTCGTGTAGAGGAGCAAACAAATGAACGAACAAGCGATTGAACGAAGTATTGAACGAAGGCAGCGGTTTCGATTTGTTTCCATGACGATTTTGATTTTTTATTTCGTTTCATAAAAACCAGCGAACCAAACATCTCGAGATTTACTTCTCCGAGTGTGTAAGCCGATATTTCGCGAGCAACAAACAAATGAACGAACAAGCGATTGAACGAACTATCGAACGGAGGCATCGGTTTCGATTTGTTTCCATGACGATTTTGATTTTTTATTTCGTTTCATAAAAACGAGCGAACGAAGGGAATGAACGAATGGACGAACGAGTGAATGAACACACGCTTCTTTGGCATATGAAATAAACAATGACACGAACGATCGATCGAGCGCAACGATCGATCGAGTGAACGCGGTGAAGGAATGAACGAACGAGTGATTGAACGAACCATCGAGCGACTGAACGAACGATCGTACGGACGCAACGGGTAAACGAAAAACCGAACGAGAGAGCAAACGCATCGAACGATCGAAACAACGAACGACTGCAAAGTTCTTTTACATATCACACAGCAGGGATTGCGCGAAGATTTTTTTTCGATAAATGTTTTTTCAACGAACATAGAGAGTTTTCCCTGCAAGTCGATACCGCCACATGGAACTGTGGTATTCGTTCGTTCATTCGTACGATGGACCGGTCGATGCGCTCGTTCGTTGGGTCTTCCGATCGTGCGATCCCTCGAACGTTCGATCGCTTGTTCCTTCATTTACTCACTGCGTGTACTTGATCGTACGTTGCGTGCATTCGATCTTACGTCCGTTTAACGGACGAACGAACGAATGACCGGACGATCCGTTTTTTACTCGTTCATTGCATTGATATTGGGTGAACAAAAAACGCTCGATATTCGTTAACACAAACTATCGATCGAAAAACAATAATCCCTCGGCCAATCATTGCTCTTTTATATCTCAAAGAAGCTTGCGACGCGCGTATGTGTGTGTGCAGTAGCAAGCGGCCCTGTGCCACACACACACGTATGCTCGTGCTTGTCGGTGTGCGCGCTCTATAGCGGGTACGAATATCCGCACAAAGAGGAGAGGCCGAGAGAACGGCTTCTCCCTTTCGGGCTGCTACGCGGGCCCATGCATGTAGTAGCAAGCGGTCCAGTGCCACACACACACGTATGCTCGTGCTCGTCCGTGTGCGCGCTCTATAGCGAGTAAGAATATCCGCACAAAGAGGAGAGGCCGAGAATACGGCTTCTCTATTGCGACTGCTACGCGAAGTGTGTGTTTTATCACGCATACATGTAGCACATTCGAAGACAGTAGCCTTTTTGAAAATCTCGAGATTTATTGCTCCGAGCGTGGAAACCGATATTTCGCGTAGCTCCATTTTTGCTGACTCGCGAACATTCCTGAAAGTATCTCCATCAACGTCTCCGTCGAGCGTTTATTGTCGGAGAAGTTTAATGTAAAACGAACGAACGGTCGAGCGAACGCACCGAAGGGTAGATCAAACGTAACAGATGCAGTGATGAAACGTAGAAATCACGCAACACACGAGTGAATAAACAAAATGTCGAACAAGAGCAATGAAGAAATGACCGAACGAGCGATTGAACGAACGATCGAGCGGGCACAACGCGGAACGAGCGCAGCGAACAAACGATCGAGCGACCGGATGGAATTAATGAACAATAGAGAACAGCGATTTTGATTACGATTTTTTTCATGCCGGTTTCGATTTTTTGATTTCGCTATGCACAAGCGATTGAACGAACGATCGAACGGAAGCATCGGTTTCGATTTGTTTCCATGACGAATTTGATTTTTTATTTCGTTTCATAAAAACGAGCGAACGAAGGTAACGATCGAATGAACACACGCTTCTTTTGCATATGAAATAAACAATGACACGAACGATCGAACGAGCGCAACGAATGATCGAGTGAACGCGGCGAAGGAATGAACGAATGAGTGATTGAACGAACGATCGTACGGACGCAACGGGTTTACGAACGAAAAGACCGAACGAGTGAGCAAACGCATCGAACGATCGAAACACCCAACGACTGCAAAGTTCTATTACATGTCAAACAGCAGGGATTGCGCGACGATTTTTTTCGAAAGATGTTTTTTCAACGAACATAGAGAGTTTTTCCGTGAAAATCGATACCACTACATGGAACTGTGGTATTCGTTCGTTCATTTGTTCGATGGACCTGTCGATGCGCTCGTTCGTTGGGTCTTCCGATCGTGCGATCCTTCGAACGTTAGTTCGCTTGATCCTTCATTTACTCGCTGCGTGTCGGAACGACCGCAGCGAACAAACGATCGAGCGAACGGATGGAATTATTGAACAAAAGAGAACAGCGATTTTGATTACGCTTTTGTTCATGCCGATTTCGATTTTTTTATTTCACTACGAACAACCGATTAAACGAACTTTCGAACGGAGGCATCGGTTTCGATTTCTTTCCATGACGATTTTGATTTTTTATTTCGTTTCACAAAAACGAGCGAACGAAGGTAACGAACGAATGAACACATGCTTCCTTTGCATATGAAATAAACAATGGCACGAACGATCGAACGAGCGCAACGACCGATTGAGTGAACGCGGCGAAGGAATGGACGAACGAGCGATTGAACGAACCATCGAGCGAACGAACGAACGAACGATCGTACAGGCGCAACGGGTTAACGAACGAAAGACCGAACGAGCGAGCAAACGCATCAAGCGATCGAAACAACGAACGACTGCAAAGTTCTTTTACATATCAACAGCTGTGATTGCGCGAAGATTTTTTTTCGATAGATGTTTTTTCAACGAACATAGAGAATTTTTCCTGAAAATCGATACCACCACATGGAACTGTGGTATTAGCTCGTTCATGTGCTCGATGGACCGGTCGATGCGCTCGTCCGTTGGGTCTTCCGATCTTGCGATCCTTCGAACGTTCGATCGCTTGTTCCTTCATTTACTCACTGCGTGTACTTGATCGTTCGTCGCGTGCGTTCGAGCTTACGTCCGTTTAACAGACGAACGAACAAATGACCGGACAATCTGTTTTTTACTCGTTCATTGCATTGATATTGGGTGAGCAAAATACGCTCGATATTCGTTAACAAAAACTATGGATCGAATAACAATAATCCCTCGGCCAATCACTGCTTTTTTATATCTACGAGAAGCTTGCGACGCGCGTGCGTGTGTGCAGTAGCAAGCGGCCCTGTGCCACACACACACACGTATGCTCGTGCTCGTCG